>WUQG02038383.1:0-10756 GCA_011317285.2 Androctonus mauritanicus | reverse complement strand
GGAGACAAGCTCTCGCGTAACCCCCATAGGGAAGAGTAGTATATAAAAAAAAATTCCACTTTCCTATAATGTTGAAATATTATGTCAAAAAACGCACGAATAATGAAATTTATAAATTTTATCGAATTAAAACATTTTGTTAACATGTTTCCAGGAATTTGACATTTTTTTTTAGATTTAAATTATTATGATCACGTTTATATAACTACTCGCGAATTGCAATAATATTAGGACGAGATACTTCAATATAAAAAATTTAAGGATTTAGAATGATATCATTTTTAAGAAAATTGGCTGCTAAATGTTCCATAATATTAGTAGCAATTGCCATTTACTAACCTTAGTGGCACGACGTTATAATTGTTGCTATTTGCAATTTTTTTAAATTGTAAAGTGCAAGTTAACATAATCTATTGCCCAACTAGTTTTTATGTATCGAAAAAATTATACTTTAATTTTATTTTTTCGAAATTTAAATTTTGAGATAGATTTACGCTAAAAAAAAAACTCATTTTATATCAGTTTAAGTATAACTGCTGGATATTTATAGGTTGCATCGCTGCACTCAATGACATGTTCAACTTTTGTAACATTTCTCAGAAAAGAAACCGGATAAAACATTCATCTCTTATAATTCTTATATATATAACAAAGTATTGCATCTCATTATCACATTGTTCCATTCTTTGCTAAGTTTAAAATTTACGTTTAAAAGTTGAGTCTTAACAATTTAATTTATTATCAGTTTTAAGAAAGTTTTATTTTTCTAAGCAGTTAAAATCATTTAAATATAAATAAAGAAAGATTCAAATCTTAACAAAATATATTAAAATGCTAATTAATTATTAAAATATTAATTATTCTATTAATAAATTAATTAAATTTTCATATATATTACTAATTAATGAATTATTAAATTGTGCTAACACATATTTTCCATTTCACATTGCAGTATACGGTACTGCACACAAAGAAAACTTTACAGCATTTATTTTGTACAGATTTCATCTGAATTTTTCATCAAATATTTACACTATTATCAATATTTTTAGTTGTATTTTAACTTATTATTTTTTATTGTTTATGTTATAAATATTTGGTTTCTAACTATTGTTAAATAATGTTTATATTTTTACTATATCAATAAACGTAAAAAAAAAAAAAAAAAAAAAATTGGTTAGTTTGTTATAAGCAGAAAATATTTGTAAATTTTTTTTGTTAATAATTTTATTTACAACATCAAAAAATGTAACTATATTTCGCCGATAAATCAGATGCAGAAAAAAAAAAAAAAATCCGAGTTGATTGATGCCTAAATTTCACAATGGAGATTTATTCGTTCATTAAGCTCTTTCAGTGATGCGAGCAAGCAATGCATGTCTATTCATATGGTAATGATCATTTGAAGCTCATAGCATTATTGAGAAGAAAATAATAAGGTTGATGATTGCTATGGACAGATTTACAGCATCAGAAAGTAAAAAAATATGATTTGGATAAAAGGATTTTATGTTGTTCTATGCAGAATCCCCATTTGCATTAAATTTTCTTTGTCCTAAATTGTTTAAGAATGCCGCTTTATTTTACGTTAAAATTTATCGCGTTATTAAGAATATTTTTAAAGAATACATATTCTTTTATATTTTAAATAAAATAAATAACTACAAAAAGAATAAAAATGCATAAGCATATTAAAATTGGCTCAAATATGCAAAAGAGTTTAAAATCTAATAAAATGATACATATTTAATTTAAAATAAATGATTATAAATTTAAATTACAAAATATATCTAAGTAAAGATCAGTAATTTTTGTTCTTATTTTTTTTTTTTTTATGAAAGACAAACAAGATTTTACTTATTTTTCAGGACGTAACTTTCACTTAAACAAATAACAGTCAGTTGTAATGTGTATTGAAAAATGAGTTTTGTATGTAAACTATTGTTGTTTGGCTTTTTGTTCACTTCTAAAAATCTAATTTGTATGTGGAAAAATCCTAAGGGAAATAAAACTTCGAAAGTTTCTTAAATCGAAAATACATCAGAAATAAATAAAAATTTCAGATATATACTTTTAACGCCGAAATTTCAGAATTTATATCTTCATTTTAATAATAAAAATTAATTTTTAAATTTAACGTATTTAATTAGAATATATAGGTATACCCAGATTAGAGTTTCGAATACTTTATTTTAATTTCTTTAGTTATTTAAAATATATTTAAATTTTATAAAGTTTTATTGGAATATTTTTAAAAATATAATAAATATCCATTCGATTCGGCAATATAAAATGTGGTCAAATGCAAAATGTCAGAGAAAATTTTCTAAACGATCAACTCAGACAAAAATTACTTCATTAATAAGGATTAACTTTTTTCCCTCGTAAGTTTTCGCCGTAGAAAAGTTCAATTATAGCAAAACGATTAAGTTTGCAATGTCTCATTTAATGTAAGTGGTGGCAAAGCACTTTGTAGAAAAGTCAATAAATGTTAAAAAGACAAAGGACTAGCTTTGTAATAAAAATGAGATTTCATAATGAAGATTTTTGTGAGTAATTTTGGCATTAAATTATTTCTACTTATCTGGTAAATGTACAACGTATGCTAAAGCTTTCACGTCCAATGAAGATTATGCTTTACACTAACTCTAAATGGAAATCTATTATAACAATATCCATTTTGAAGAGAAAGTAGGAAAAAGAGAGAAAAGAAGAAAGGAGATATGGGATCATGCGAAAAGGACTGATGATTATACTCATTAAAAGAAAGATAGATGAGATGAATGATCTGGGAGATTACTTCTAAGAATCTGCTTGATGGCAAGATAACTTATGAGAATGTTCATTCACTGTAAAGTTCTCTAAAATAAATAAAGATGTACCTTATAAATTATATATCATGTTTTTATACATCCAATATAATTTTATTTTTAAATTAGTATTAATATTGATAATAGTTAATGTTTTGCGTGTATATAGATTACATGTAACGTATATTCGTTCGTTTCCATTTTATGATAAATAGATTTTTCAAGAATATTGCCACAGTATAATAATATTAAAAACTGCAAAAGTTATATAGAATATTGTTAAAGCAGGAATTTAAGAAAACTAAACGATGTGCCAAACAAATCGTATTAAAATCAGTAAAATTCTAAGCAACAACGATTAGCACAATTAAGTTTTGGATAATTGTATAAAATTCAGAATAGTTAACATAATTTTTCAATAAATAGATATAATTCATAAACAATTCGTTAAAAAACATATTCTAAGCTACCGTGTTGATATTATTTCCAAAATCGACAATTTCATTAAAAATGCATAAATTTGGAGATAGAAGTAAAGAAAAGCATAATTATAACTTTTGTTATTCATTTCTTTTATATTGCAATAATAAACTTTCATGTTTCTAAGATTTGAAATATTTTTTCTTTCTTCTTTCCGTTATTTCATCAAAACAACAAAAAACAAAAATAAGCTCAGTAGGAATATATCTGTCTGATAGAAAAATATGATAAATTTTAATGATATGAATGCTTTTTCGCAGAGTTGCTGTTCACAAACTATAGTAAAAAATGAAAACTTTTATTCCTCTCCTGTATAGTTTATAAGTTATTTGACTATTACTACTATTTTAATCCACATTCGACATTCATATTCATAGAATATATACCAAAACATATTTCTAAAGTCATTAGATAAATTTGCATCACAATAACGATCTTATAAAACGTCATGATGAAAACAAGAAACAATAGAATTACACAATTCAAGATAAAGATGCTTTCTTTATATATATATATAAGCTTATATAAAATCTTGTTTTTTATAAAGTATTTCTAAAACAAGAACAAGAGATAGCATACAACTTAACATTTCAGTCAATAGTCATTATTTAAAGAAAAATTGTAATCGCCCCCGGAAGATCTATTAAATAATTAATTTTGTTTCCAGAAAATTAAAACAAAAGTAAAGCAAATAATTTTTACTTGATTAACTTCAGAATCTCCAAAGAATTAATTTTATAAAATTATACATTTATGAACTATTTATTCGTTCTAAAAACATTTTTAAAATTTTTCATACAATCTTTAACAGTAGATTTTTATTTATTATTACTTGCATCCTATAATATAATAATCCAGAAAGTTTCCTTCTTATCCATAACATTAATTTAATTTCTAGAATAACTTATAAGTTCGTATTAATATATTATATCTCCCGTTATTTCGCTAGTCAAAGTGAAATTCAGTTCGAGTCTCTCTCCAAGTACCTATCTCTCTGCTCACACTTGAGATTTCTATTTTTAATCTGTCTTCGTAATCTGTGAAAAGGAAGATGAAAGACGTGACTGAAACCAATCAGAAGAACCGATCGGAGAGTTGTCATAGCAAAAGAATAACCGACTCATATCAGACTATCTTTGTTATTTGGAACTATATGATATGCCAAGTTTTTAAAAACATTTAAGATAAAATTCTACCATATTAAGTATTTTTTTTTTATTATATAAAAAAAATATTATATTTCAGTTTATTATTGTTTCTATAACTAAGAAGTTTAAGATATATGAATAGAAATAAATGAAACCAAAGAATACATCTTGTTAAAAGTTTGCGAAACTAAAACATAATAATATTAATTATCGTGATAACGATTGTATTTATATAATTCATTCAACTCTCTTGATATTGTTTTTTTTTAAATTTGAGATGATTATAACTGAAGTTGCAAACATATGAACTTTTGATAATTAATACAATTTGATGATTTTTGCTATCCAAGTTACTAAATTTAAATATTTATTTCGTTTAAACGTAAATTATTTATTCATTAGAAACTAAATATTCCCTTATGAATATATGTGAAAATAGAATTTTAACTGTAATTGAAAGTATTTATTTATATAATATACTAAAAATTGCATAAAATTCAAATTTATTTAGTGTTTTTAAGTAGAGAAATGTAATTCGAGACAGTTCATTAAACTTCATTCAATTATTTTTTATATTTTAACGTTTATTCGTGTATAATTTAATTGATTTTTTTAAATTCATCAGTTTTTTTTTAGGGAATCCAAGAATTGTTGCCGAAATCATTCTTCATCACTTAAACTGATTCTATCACAGACTTGTCCTGTCAGTGATGGGCATTCCATTGGCTCACCGCAGAATGTTTTTTTTCTTTTTCTTTTTTTATGCTGATGAAGAGAAGCGTGAGAATGAATACCATCATGACTTAATTTCTGGAGGGAAAAAAAACTTATTTAGATAACAAAAACATAAATTATTATAAACGCCTTCGTTTTATCCGAAGTTCAATCCCGATGATCCTTCTTATTTTACTATAAATTAAGCATCGAATACAACATTCGATTAACTTGACAGAAATTTATGATATTAAAATAAAAAAAATATCTAATTTTGTTAACCGTACAAATATATAAATATTTAAAAATCCATAGTATGAACTATCTAAATCGTTTCGAAAAATATTTAAGGATTATAGAGAACGGGATACAAATATAGATAAGAGTATCTGAAGACTATTCAAGAAATATAAAAAAAATTTAAACAATATGGAAGCATATAATTTACTACATTTTATAGGACTATTATGTATTTAGATCCATAAATATTCTGGAATCAGTTTGGAAAAGCTTTTTTTTTTTTTTTTATTAAACCACTTTTCCATGCAATAGATTTTTCTCTCTTCCTGAATTTAAACTACTTTAACAAGAAAAATAAAATAAAATAGTTAAAATTATCAAAGGGCAGGAAATATTTTGTTGATTTGAATGAAGAGTTTAATGAATAAAAGTAATAATTTATTTATATCAATACAATTAATTTTTAATTTAGATCTGCTAACGTTTAAATTTATATTATTTATGGATATTTACATTCTTAAAGCAATTTATTAACTTAATAAACTAGAATTGACATAAACTTTGACATTAATATATATATATATATCTTGCAAATTTTTTTTTTTTTTGGGTAGCTTCCGATGCCAAGGTTGAAAGGTTTCAAGGAAATTATTTAAATCACGAATAATTTAGAAACAATTTATAATTTTAATTCTTCGGAGAAACATTTATAATAAATAATCTTCGCAATGCTTCATTAAAACAAAAAAAAAAAAACATTATAAAAATTATATAACAAAACAAATTTTATAAAATTATGCGTGAAGTAATTAATTATAAATATTAAACGATGCAAAATTTTATTGTGGATTTGTAAAAAAAAAAGACATTTTATCAGTAAAATTTTTTAGAGTTCAATTATAAAGCATTCCTTGGAAATATAATTAGAAATTATATTTTCATACATATTCAAAGTAGCTGACTAAATTAAATGTCAAATTATTCAAATTCAAACTTGAAATTGTTGTAAATCTAAGCGTTATTCATTATTAGTTTCATTGTCACACGTTAAATTTGTTGAATCAATTTAATAGTTTAGTTATCGTTTACATGATTTTTTTATTTGTATAACATCAAATAAATCTCAAATTCACTAGGAATGTTATTAATATAGACATAAATAAGCTTATAATACTGTTGTATAATTTTGCAAAAGAAATTATTCGTAAAGTTGCCTAAAGTTTAAGTTAATTTCTAAACATCTTCTTACTCTATGTGATATCCGACTACTGCTAAAATTTAAAACTGATCTTGTAAAAAAAGCTAAAGCACTTTTATCAATTTTTATGGATCTCCTAAAGGTTATGAGAATATTTTCGTCGAAATTACTTCAATTAATGTGCACGTAGAAAGTTTAAACGATTAGTTGATGTCTTTGTTGTTATTAAGTTTTTATGCGAGTATGTTATGGTCGGAACAGAATTGCTTATATTTTTTTTTAATATTAAAAAAAAAATTTGAAGTGAACATATAATGGTCTCTTTAATTTTCTTTTTCCTTTTTAATATACGAAATGTTTTAAAGGAAATTTCATAAAAATGGATCAATGACGAAGTATCATAATTGTATATAAAATGATACATTGTTGTTAGCTAATACAAACCTAAAGGTAATGCAAGATTAATGTCTTCAGTTAACATCGTTTCTGCAATTAATATTTACTAACGGTTAGGAAGGAGCACCTGCGATTTCAACAGCTGGTGACAAAACGTAATTAATTATCGAGTAATTAATAGGATGGAATTTCGATAGTTTCAACAAAATTCTTTAAGTTTGTCAAAGAGAATCAAAAGAATTATTTTAAGATATGAATTAGTTCCGAAATATATCTCTGAAACGACTTTAAGAATCGTAATGCGTTGCAATTAATAGCACTGTCATCATAAAAATTACGATTTTTGCACTTCCTCGAAAATGTTGCATTGAAATGTTTGAAAACATAAAAATTATTGCAAAAATTATGAGCTATGCATTAATATTAATGGATAATTTTTTTTTATATAATTAAATATTATTTTTTATTTTAATTAATGTCTTAAAAATATCTTAGAAAATCGAAGATCGAACTACTACTACTACTACTACTACTACTACTACTACTACTACTACATAAAAGTAATAATATTCATGAAAATATATATTAAATATTGAAAAGTTTTTGAAATTATATACTGTATATAATGATTAAATTAAATTTATTATACAAAAAATTCATTTTTTGATGATAATTATCTTAGATAATAATTAGGTTTTGTTGCAGGAAAATAACTGTTGACTAGAAAACAGATACTTAAAATTATCAAAATAATTATTAAAAATAAAGATATAATTATGCTTACAGTACACAATACATATTTTTAATTATGTTTTGCTTATTATTATTTTTTTTTAATCTCTTTAAAGTAAGAAAAGATTTTCGAGAATACTTTACTCGGTTACTAATTTTACTGTTTTGCCAGTTAATCCTATTTAATAGCCAATAATCTAGTTACTCGTTTATTTAACTTCCCCGAAGATTTGTCACAATTGCGGTTGTTACGGTTTATTTGTCGAGGATATTCAAAAGACTATATGTTGATAATGGAGATAAAATTTTCATTAGTTTAAAAAAGAAAAAGATGAAGCGATAACTCGAAAATGGATTTTGCTTGGTTAATGAATTAAAGTTTACTTTAAAACACAACTGAAAACGTATCAAATTTTTATTATTTTTCTTTGAAAGAATCTGTCGTAAGATTTAATTTATGTATTAACATAATAAATATAAAGTAACTTGATGAGTTGAATTTACAGTGTTTATGTACTTACGTATTGTCTTTGGTAAAATGAGTTTAAAAATTTATGACGTAATATTAATCGAGTATTATTAATACATAATTAAAGCAATAACAAATAAAATTGATTAATGTTAAGTACTTTGAGAAATAATTAGATTAAAACATTTAATTTTTCCATGAAACTTTTGATATAAGGACTAACTTTCCGACTATATATATTAGAGCTAATTGAGTCGATCATACGAATCGATCCATCTCGAAACAGAACAAAATTCATCAAAGATTCTGTTGGGAATTTCTTTTAGCATCGACTTTCTTATTCAGTTCTTTCATATTCAACTCCCATTTCCTATAAAGACTGACTGAATGAACAGAAATATGTTGCGCCAAAGAAAGAAGAAAAAGGAAAAAAAAAAAAAAAACAGATCATATTGCCTTCTTTTAACGTTGCCGGTACCTATCGTTCCTTGATGTCAAGTCCTCAAGAAGAGAGGTCCAGTAAGTGTCCGTTTGAGATCGATAACACGTTCGTGGCCTTTCAGATCGATAACTTGTCAAGGTCCGTCTAGTAAAGTCCGGACACAGCAGCACCATTCTTTTCTGCACACTTTTATATTAGGAACTGAGAGAATGACAAACCTAAGCGCCATTTATCAAAACCGGAAGCGACAGGTTGTGCAGATTGAACGAAATGTGGACTCTAGGCTCTGCATAAGTCAACCATCGATCATATGATCCTCCATATCCGCATGAATATTTGATTGTAGAAGTTACACTACAGACAGCAGTACAGTGAAATTAATATACAAGTCAGAGATTCAGGATTTAAGAAGAAAAACGATGGTAACCATTTGTTTTCTGATCGCCTGAATAACAAGCTGTGTGTGGTGGAATAGGAGAAGAGTAGCAAAAGAAAACAAAAAAATTGTCTTTTTGATGATGGAGGCGATTTATTGCTACGGTCAGACTACTTCTATCGGAGGTAAACTATCTTTTATCACTAGAGAGATATTTTCCAGTGATTTGTTACATAGGTCAAGATGAAGAAAGTTCATAAGGAAATGAATCATTTTAAAGATTTGGCTGCTTTTTCTACAAAAAAAAAAAAAAAAAATATCTTATGAACTTCTACAACTCTATATATATCCATTAAATATTTTTATATTTTATTTATTATTCGATTGTTCTGTAAATTATGTAGTCGTTTCTGTAGTGTTATGTAGTGTTATATATGCAATAAATTAAAATTAAAATAATTTAAAAAATCAATTATGAAAAATAAATAATTAATATATATATATATATATATATATTTAACACATTTTTACGATTGTATCGCACTCCTAAATTTATCTTATTAGTAAATCAATATTCTGAAATGGCGAATATTTTAAAATTATTATCAAATCTGTATGCATTAAATATTCAAAATACGTTGAGTTTAAAAATAAGATTTTCAAGTAATATACGGACTTGATAAAATAAATCAGTCAATTTAAAAAATATTTTTAAACTCTAATGAAACAAAATTCAATAAATGTTTAACTTTAATCGAATAAAATATTTAAACTTTTTTCATGCTAAATATAAAACATACGGTTTGTTTAAATTTCTTAGATTGATTTCTTTTTCCTTTAGTTATTTTATAATGAATATTTTTTGGAGTAGAAAATTAAAAGAAAATTTGAATGGACGAGATTCTTTTAACGTATCTAGTATATTTTAGAGTAACAAGACTATGTTCAGATTCGATCGGAAATAAGCAATTTTTTTTTTATATATTTTTTTTTTTAAAAAAAGGATAGTTCACAAAATTAAAGATGCCTGTCATGCATATATTGGTGGATGTAATATCTTTAGGAATAGCCCGAATGTTCATAATTTGTGTTCTCTGAGGAAGAAAGAAAGCAAACACAAGAACGATCCGAAGAGATTTTTTCGTAATTGTTGAATAATTATATTACTGAATAAATAATAAATGACATTAATCAGATTTTATGTCCGGAGAATATTGACATTTTTTCTTTTTTTTTATATCCTCTCGACGTTTCTTTGTACGAAACAATATTGATATTTTCGTTAAATAATAGAGGGAAAATGAAAATTTTGTACAGTTAAGCTATATTGATCTTTATTAAGAAGGGAACGTTAAATTGTAGTATCGCCTTTGCGCAATTTTACTCTGCTTTATTTTTTTCTTTAAAAGAAAATAATAATGTAAAATTAATATTTAAAGAATAATAGAGTTATACGAGATAAGAATTCGGATGGATATTTTCATTTGAAACAAGATGTCAATCGATTCCTATATCAGCAAGTTGAGTTTACATGTTTATAGTATATTATGCGGCACCACCGCACTTTCCATGTCTACATTGATAAATCAATATTAAAGTTTACATATCTCTCTTTATCTTGCATTGTTTGATTCGCGTCAACGAATACATACAGAATTTTGCACGCCGAGTTATTTCCCGAGACTGCATTAAACAGACACGACGATCATCTTCTAAGCTTATAAGACGACGATGGAGCGAAGTGCATTCAC
>WUQG02038372.1:0-10756 GCA_011317285.2 Androctonus mauritanicus | reverse complement strand
TTAATTATTAATTGACAGTTTATTTCAAGATTTATTCACCAGGGGAGTTAGTGCTCTTTGGATTTATGTTTGGATTACATGATTAATCCCCTGAGTAGTTATATAATGATTATAGTTCAAAAGTTAAGGAAAATTCTCAAAAGATTGGACATACATCATTTTTAAACTGATAAAACTATAGTGAGTCAGGCTATTAAAACTGACATTAAAATAATACAATTAAAACCTATTTTAATGTCTATTTTAACAGTCTAACACTTTAAGGCTTGGTTCCCACTTATGGAAAAGTCACTATGGAAAGTAATTACATATACAAAATATATTTTCTTTTTCTGGATGGTTTCCATCTGTAAAATTCAATGTGTTTCCATCTAATCCAGAAAATAATTTCAAAAGTGCCAGCTATTGGCATTTGTCTTCTGATATCAAACATTCAAAATGGAGGACAAATTAAAATAATGTATTTGTCTCTATAATGTCCAATTTTTTACCAAAAATTTCAAATTTATTCCCTACAGCAGCCCATAGTTTTTTTTATTGACATTTTATCTTTAAAATGTGTGTCTTATCAAATACTGGGAATACTTTCTAATTCCTTTGACAAACATTTTGTTTATTTCTTGAATCATCATCATTGCTATCCATTCTTAAATTTCTCTCAGTGGTACACTATTATTTTAAAATATTCTTTTTCTGGATCACATTACAGAAAAGTTAAGTTGCTCAATTCAATATTCCAGATCAGAGGTCACCAAACTTTTTTTGCACAGTGACCGGATAATTGACAAAATGACGAGCGTGGGTCGCATAATCATTATGTACAGTACTTGCAAGCCAGAATGAAAGCTCTGAGAAAAAGACGAAAAACAAAGTTCAGCATTCTGTGTTAATCATGGATAAGTGGCATGCAATGCACAAAAAACAAGTTCATCCATCATATTTATTTACTAAAAAGTTATCAAAGATGATGATGTTAGCAAAAACATAGTTACAAATTGAAGAGAAACTCAATTTCAAACACGTTATAGGAAAATTCATTCAAAGTATATGTACACAAATATAGCTCTAGTGACTGAAGGGGTTAAAATCCTGGGATGGTGCGAAATAAGCAAACATTACAATAAACAAGAAAATCTAGATACAATAATTTAAAATTTAAAATAGTAAATTTAAAGCACAGCAGCAGCCAGGAGGTCTACGCAGTGTGAAGATCTCCTAGTATTCTAAACATAATATTTAAATTAAAATTGTATCATAACGTCTCGTGTTCCATTCATTTTATCAAGCAAATTCAAGTATCGTCAGCGGGCCTGATATACTGGCGTCGCAGGCCGTAGTTTGGTAACCCCTGCGATAGACGACGACGAGAAACAATGGCGACGACAAGACGATTAACGACGATCACGGAAGATAACGATAAATTGTGGAACGGTGTAAAATGGAACATTTGAACTCTTCTTAGAATAGTGTTCAGATAATCGTCAAATGGATTATTTGATGTAAATGGTTAACTCTCAGGTATGTGGAAGGATTGTGGAACTCACATACTCCCTCTCATTGCACTTACAAGTTAGATGTAAATTAGTTTAGTAGATAAAATAGATTTAAATAAAATTCTATTGTTATTGCTACTGCTATTTGATTGTCAAATGCTTTATTTTTATTATTATTTGTTTTCAATAAATATTTGTTATTATTTAAATTAAATTCAGTCGAGTCAATCATTCAATCCTGGATCTCTGCGTCACTGACTTACGCGCCGAACTACCATCTGACATTTCTTCGTGTTGGGGTCGCACGTAAAACAATCCCTGGTGTCATCCTAACGAAACTACATCCCCGCGATCCTTACATTAATCTTCGCGAGAAATTTTAAAGTTTATGAAACAATAAAGGAACCATTTTTAGCTCTGAAATACAGTGTTCAGCCGATTACTACTATTAGCACATTAATTAAATCATAAAACTGTCGTTGTAACTCGAGCTGTCCGAAGTTGAATTCTTTTCCGTAAGGACAATGTCAAAAATGATAATTTCGTTCCTGATAATTCATTTTATACTCTAAAAATAACAAAACTAAATATGAAAATAGAATAAAACCAAAATTAAATATTAATATACATCCTTGAAAACATTTTATATAAAAGAAAATACAATTTAGAAATTCCTAAGTATAAAAAAAAATAAATAAAACAGCAAAAATAAACAAAAAAAAGCACCATTCCGTTTTGAGATGATGGTTAATTCTGTGCTATGCGCTTTAATACTACTATACAAATTATAAATTCTTAAAAATTTATAATTTTTCTGATATTATATTTGACAATCCAATCTTGATAACTGGTTATTTCATTACAGGCCGGTGGTTACTTCCTACCGTTTGTTACACTAGGAGGAATTCTTATGCTGGGTTTTATACTTTCTGCAGTTATATTACCAAAATCTCGATCGACAGAATTGGCAGGTAATAAGCAATGATTTATTTATTAATAAATAAATATTTTCCATCACTTAGTAGTGATTCTTTTCATAATTTTTATAAAATTATAAAACAGAGCGAAATAAAGTAACTTTTAGATGAAAACATCTATGTAACTAACCTACTTGTTAGTCATATAGGGCCTAAATATTATTTCTTCTATATAACAGCTTCTTGTGGGCCATCATTTAGTAGAAATTTCATCTACAAATTTTAAAAAAATCTTCCATACTCCATACAATTAAACTGAAATTAAAAAATATATATTTTTATAACTATAATATAGATAATCAGTCTCTTGGTATACGGCGCTTACTGAAGCATCTAGGTTTCTACGTTCATTTAAGCTTATTTATTTATGGTTTTATGCTAGTCGGATTTAACGAAGCGACACTTGGACACCATCTTGAACAAGTATGTTCTTTATTCATAATTTTAAAAATTGATTTTCTCAATTAATTTATAGCTCATTACATACTTGTCTTAATTTATTAATGTGCCGTATAACTTATTTTTCCTAGTTTCATCTAAAAGAATATCAGATGGGATTAGTATTTACTGTACCAGCTTTACTATATGCTTTAGGGACGCCATTTTGGGGACACATTGCTGATAAAACAGTAAATATAATTTATTTAAATATTTCTTACGTAATATTATCAATAAAGTTTTTATCGTTAATTTTTTTAATATCCATAATAAATATTGATATTTGCATATTATTCTTTTTTATGATAGAAGAAGAAGGCGATACTTTGTCTCATCGGAATTTCATTTTGTTGTATCGGTTTCCTTTTGATAGGTCCAGTAAGTTTTCTTAAACTCAAAACGTAAGTATATTTTACTATTTTTCGATTACTGGTTATAAATTTTGCTTTAAATCTTATAAAATCTGATTTGTTAATGTCGGCGGATGGCCACTGGTAATGCTGTGGTTTAGCATCCTGAGAATTTGGGTCCCACACCTCCAGTTTTTCAGGAGAGATCTGGACGCAGCTCGTTGAATTCCATTCTACAACTTCTGGTTAGCCCAATCGTGGATGTTGGTTATCCTATACTATAATGGGTTTTATATATAAATGGACACCATCTGAAAATATATATATCAGGGTGGCCAAGCTTCATGTTGCTACGAGTCATATAGGAGAATCTCAAATGATTGAAAGCTGCAGTTTCTTTCTTGGTCAATGAGAGCCGCAGCAGTTTTTTTTTTGAGTAAAACTTAAAAAGTTTTTGAAATCACTGTTGCTATATTTTTTACATGCATTTATTTCATATAGATGCATACTACTTTTTACAATAAATAAACAAGTTACAAATATATTATTTTTTAAAATTAAGTAGTTATTTGCACCATATTAACTATTGACTTTCATGATATGGAGCCACATTGAAGGTATCGAGGAGCCACATGTGGTTTGCGAGCGGCAATTTGGCCACAGTGGATTAGGTTAGGTTAGGTTAATTAAGCCACCATATCGCACGAGGGATATACTGTATCCATAGATTCTGGCGGCGGCCACTTATAGAGCCCATCACAGGCTGGCCACCATGGGTACATACCTTATGCTATAGGCGACTTAACTACACCAATCTGATTTATTAACAAGCAATTCTGGAAATTGACTAATTTCTGAAATATCCTCTATTTTGGAAAAATAAAAAACATGTGAGATTAAAATATGCCATCTCAAAACCACTTCCAATATCATGATTTCTTTGTTGATTATCATAAAAATTTCTAAAAAACAAATCAAAAGTTATTAGGTGAGCTTTAGAAGTTTAAACATCTGCCATTTTTTAAACAATTAATACATGCCTGACTCTTCATTCGAAAAATATTAAATACATTTAACTGGAGCCTCTTTAATGTTACAGCTTAGAGGGCATAATATTTATTAATTCAGTCCTGGATGTTATAAATTTCTTGATTTTATTTTAAGATGAGATTCAATAATATGATTTCATGCAGAATTTCATAAAAAATCAACCAAATAATTCAAAAGTTTTATGGAAAATCTTCAGAAGATTGATCCTCCTTCATTTTAAAATGGCAGAACTTAAGTTCAGCAACAATTTAAAAGAGTGCAGAACGGAAATGAAGAAATATTTCTTTATAAGCATAATTTTTTTTAAATATGTTTTATATCAAAATAAAAGCTAATAAATATAAAAATTGACATTAATTTTAATGTCAATTTTTATATAAATTAAACAATTTCAATATTTATATTCCTGATATCCAAATCTGAAATCTAGAACTTTTCATCAAAATTGGTTCCTGCGATTGCTAAAACCACTGAAGACAGCATTAGCAATCAACAAACTAAATTGAAGCCTCTAATAGTGAGTTTATGGATTCTAGTGATGATAAAACTGTGCTAAAACATAGAACAGTACTGAATAAATAATCAAAAATTTTTATTGCTGTTTTGACTGTAAATACAGTATCCTATATTCTTACTCAAATTCATCTCCATCAAACTCCATAACAAAGAGAAAACATCACTATTGAAAGATTCAAGACAACTGTATTAACTATTCTATTTTTTATACTTCCATTAATAATCAATTTATATTTGAATTCCATACAAAGAAAATTCTATATATTTTTCAATATATATTACAAAAAGGGTACACAATAAAGCACAACAAAATCTGACTAATATTTCCTGCTTTAAGGCTTGGCTATCCAAATCATTGTCTGATTTGGATGGCCAAACCAATTCATTTTTTATTTTGCAATAAAGCAGAGAGTAGACTAATGTTCATAGAAAGGTACATATTGCACTAAATAGAAAAATTATTTTTTTTTAGAAATAGTTTTGACTATTGCTATATACTTTCCTTATCTAGATACAATATTTATAGCTGAGATAGCTCCACAATAACAGTCAAAAATATTTGTTTTGAATATGTTTACCTGAATACGGACTGAATACTGCAAGCACTTTTAAACAGAAATACTAAAATTTATTATTAGTAAAAATACAATTACAGTATTAATAATATCAGACACACTTATTAGATATAACTAGCTGATGAAGTCCAAAAAAAACTATAAAAACATTAAATTTTAGTATTCATGTTTAAAATGCTTGTTGAATTATTTCTGCTATTTTATGAGCAATGAAACTTGAAAGTTTAAGATTATAAATTTTCCTTATTCAAGCTTTGCATGTCTTTGAGTGAGTCTGGATTTTGAAATGTTAGTTAGTTAGCAAGCTTTATTTAATAATTATTTTAAGATATTTCATATAATTTTTATTTCAGGAAGCTGTGGATGACAATAGTGGCATTAGTACTTCAAGGTATAGGATTCGGTGGCATATTATTACCTGCTTTCTTGCTTTGTATATCTGATACAATGTATGTACAGATAATATATTTTAAAATATCTTTATTAATTAATAGAGTTTGATTTATATTATTTTTTCTAGAAAAATTGGTTACCCAGATGAAACATCAACATATGGTATGATATCGGGAATCTATTCATCATCATCAGCATTAGGGTAAGATCTAGATAAAATGAAAATAACTATTTTATATAGCATTAGCTCAGTTAAGCACAACTATTATAAAATTTTTATATTTTAGAGCCTTTATAGGACCATCTGTAGGAGGAATTATGATAGATACAATAGGATATATAAATGGAACATTAATTATATTTTGTTTATCATTATTAATAGTAAGTAAAATTTTGATTAAAGCTATAAATTATGAAGAAATTAAAAGTAATATTCATTGGAATATATGCAATATATGAATAATAATCATTTATAATTTTAAAAAACTTCGTCAATATGCTATTAAAATATTTAGAAAACAATAAAACACAGAAGTTACAATAAAAATTTACACTTTTTATCAGTAATAAAATACAAATAATCTTATAATTTAAATATAGATTCCACAGAATTTAAGAAATTATTTATAAAATGAAATTCAAATGCTTTAGTTTGAAATAGAAAGTGGTTGATTTTTCTACTACAAACAATTTAAAACATAAATAATTATATAAATTTATGGACTTAATGTTCCATTATCTAATATTTGAGAGTTTAAATCACTCAAAAAAATAAATTTTTAATTTTTTGCCTTTTCTTTGCAACGTTTGTGGTGGCTTTAAAAATTAAGGAGTTCCAATTCTAGAAATTCTTTTTAATATTAAAACATTTATTTTACATATCTTAAAATCTATATAATAAAATTATTAATTCTTCAACTCATCAACATAAATCACTACTATATACAATATCTTTTAAAAAATTACATATTTACAAAAAACACAGGCCTAGAATGCATTTCAGCTTTCTTTGCCCTCTTCAGCTGAGCCCATGCATATCATTACAATTATACATTAAATAATACATCTTAAACATTTGTTTGATACATCTTAAAACATTCCTTTTGCCACTCCAAATTAGTAAAACTAACTAAACCTTACACTGTTCACAAGAAAACACCTTTTCCAATTTTCTCCTTGTAAATTCCACCAAAGTAGATGCACAGTAAATATATCTATCATAACTCCAATGTGAGATCACAACAACAGCAAACACTCCATAGGATAATTAATTATGGCCACCTGAACTACTGCATTACTAATTAAATTTTTATTATTATACTCAATTATTCACTACGGAATATTCATTCTGTGAAATTAATCATTTATTTTGGTAAGTCATTAGGAAGTGAATTAACCAAACCATTATTACACTTGTCCTAATTTTTTTAAAATTTTTACTAGCTGTATTCATTTACATTTTAAATGTGTGTTAACATTACGACCCCTCTAGTTCACCTCTTAATGACTTACCAAAATAAATGCTTAATTTCATAGGATGAATATTCCGTAATGAATAACTGAGTAGAATAATAAAAATTTAATTAGTAACACAATAGTTCGTAGGATAATTAATTATGGCTACTGGACAGTCTGTTGTTGTGATCTCACACTGGAGTTATGATAGATATATTTACTGTGCATCTAGTTTTGGTGGAATTTACAAGGAGGAAAATTAGAAAAGGTTTTTTCTTGTGAATAGTGTAAAGTTTAGTTAGTTTTACTAATTCGGAGTGGCAAAAGGAATGTTTTAAGATGTATAAAAAGAATGTTTAAGATGTATTATTTAATGTATAATTGTAAAGATATGCACAGGCTCAGCTGAAGAGGGCAAAGAAAGCTGAAATGCATTCTAGGCCTGTGTTTTTTGTAAATATGTAATTTTTTAAAAGATATTGTATATGGTAGTGATTTATGTTGATGAACTGAAGAGTTAATAATTTTATTATATAGATTTTAAGATATGTAAAATAAATGTTTTAATATTAAAAAGAATTCCTAGAATTGGAACTCCTTAATTTTTGAAGCCACCACAAACGTTGCAAAAAAAAAGGTGAAAAATTAAAAATTTATTTTTTTGAGTAATTTAAATGCTCAAATATTAGATAATGGAATACTGAGTCCATAAATTTATACACGTATTTCACTATCTATTGATACATGGTTTAATAAATAATTATATTTACTCATTAAAAAACATCAATTTACACATTCCTGATCTTATTTGTGAAGTACCCCAGTAAATTAATATCTTTCAATTTATTTATACATGAACATTCACCTACACTGAATATAATTTTAATAATATAATAAAAAAGAAATAGCATTTTTAGAAATATATATGATGCATTTAGCTGCTATATAAAATGTGCTACTAGCACAAACAGGATACAACATGATCTCTCTATATATTTTTGATTGCATTTGTGCAGTATCCAACATTTAAATGCCAACAAAAATATTAACTTGCTGCATTATGTACAGTCATACATATATGCACATATTTTTAACAAAAAATATTGAAAAATTAGTAAGAAGATAATCTTTGTTAGAAATAAATATGGCAGATCATGTGGCTGGCAGGATGAGACGATGGCACAACTGAGTCAGTAAAACTTATGATCTTGTATGGGGCAGTCAAAAATTTTTCAATTTTTAACTGCCTCATACATAAAATGATCCTTTTCTTCAAAATTTTTAAAAATAATTTTGGCTTACTCACAAGTATATATGGTACTTATATAATACTTAGCTTATATAAAAATATTTTCAGTGTTTTTTCATCATTATAATCCCTATTAAAATGATATTCATCTTTGTATAATTTTTACAGAAAAAAAATAAACATCCAGATATTGCTAATTATTCTGTTCTTGGAAAAAGTTGGTATTTATAATATACCATATATACACAACATAGAGACTGTGAAAAATTCATCTCACAATGGGACAAATACTATTTATAAACAAGATATGGAATAGTAATACAGCATAGTTGTGTGTTAATTTCCATATAATTTCATATTATTAAAAATTTCTCATAAATAATTGTGTTACCTAATACTACTGATAACCAATATATCTTAATATAATGTTTATCATAACGTAAGTAACAATAATTAAACTTATTGGCTTGAAGTTAACTAAGCATCAGTTATTGTTACATAATAAATGATATATTTTTTTAAATCAATTATAATAAACTAATAATTGAATGTTTTATATTATGAGCTATTGTCATAGAAATTTATTATAAAAATTTCTTCACTTTTTAATTTTCTAGATGGCTGAAATGATTCTTTACACTCTAATAACATTAGGATGTAAACATAGAAATGAAGAAAGAGAGCCAATACTTCAACATTGACTGTTCCTATTTTAAATTTTTATGTAATAATGATTAGTACCAGTGACCAGATGGCTGAGTGGTAATGCTGTCAGCATGCCATGCAGGAGACCCAGGTTTGCGTTGCCGCCCAGCACGCTTGAAAAGTTTTTTCAGGGTGCTGGGTCTGGTCCAGTGATCCCCGTCCTTCTCCATCCAGCACCTGTCCAAGGATCTGAGTGCAGCCCATAGTTGGAACTGGCCTCACCCCTTAGTAATCTCTCTGATTGGAAAGGGGCATAAAATATGCAAAAAAAAAAAAATGATTGGTACTTTGATTTTTTTTCATTTTGCATATTTCAGTTGCTATTTGATAATACTGCAACAATTATTTTAATTTATTCCATTAAAATGATTTTTAAATAAACTCTCATTAAAACTGTTAACTTAAATCATCAATTTCTATTTGGGTTAAGAGAACTTTTTTTAATAGAACAGGCACATAAGACTTATTAAATTGTGTAAATTTTTGACCAGAAAAAAAATATCTTTATACAGATTAAAACAAGTGGATTCCTATAAGTGTTCAATAGACCTTTGAGGTCAGTAATTACTACTATTTATAATTTTTTTTTAAATTTAAAGAAAAATTATCAAATTTTTTATTGTTAAAATTTAAATTCTTTTTAAAAATAGCACTTGTGCACTAACAGACAGAAGGACAAAAAATAAATATCCAAAATGTACATTTAGAATTTTGCCTGTATATATATTTGCAAATAAAGGTCTTATGTTCCTGTTCTATAAAAAAAAAAAAATCCGTATTGTCCCTGATTGTAGTCAGTGGTTTAAATTAACCTTATTAGTGATAAATTATCTAATTAAAGAAGCATTCCAAAGGTCTTCTCTAAAATGCATTTGTTTCTCACATTAATTGTCTTCTAATAAATAAATAATTTAACATGTAAAATTGCAAAAACACATTTTTAAATTATCTTTATAATTATTATAGCATGGCAATTAAAATATACAAAATGCATTTAATTCAGGTTTTAGTTATCATCATTATATCATATATATTTATTATATTTATGATTCTGATCATCATCATTTTTAAATATTGTAACTTATTTGATTACTTGTTTTAATGATGATAAAAAGATACTTTGAAACAACTGAAGTTGTATGTATATATAAAAATTATTTTATTACTAATCCAATAAATTTTAAAATTAAACATATGTATAGTTATTATATTTCATGATTTTGTATAAATGATCTTTCACTAACTTATATATTCTAAAATGAAAACTAATATTCCATTATTCTAATAATTTTTTTTATTTTAATTATTACTATGTTTAATTACCATATATAGGAAACAATCAATCAATTTAACAAGATTTAAATTATATTCAGACTAACTTTAGTTGTTCTATTTAAATGATTTAAAAATATATTAAATCAGAATTCAATTCCAGTTAATGTAATGTATCGCTGATAACTGCTCTTTACGGAGTAATGTGAATTAAACTTCCAATTAAGCACTCACGAGCAGACCTATCACATACAAAATTGCACCTTTATTGACTAGAGGAGCG
>WUQG02038361.1:0-10756 GCA_011317285.2 Androctonus mauritanicus | reverse complement strand
GTAAATGTTTTGAACACTTATTGTAATCACATGCCATTAAATTTGCTTTTATAACTTAACTTAATCGTTCTTTGTGTTTTTTTGCCTCGTATAAGAACATAACTTTTGGCGCCCTCTAAAGGTTTTGCGTTTTGTTTTCGACCATGCATTCTTTGATAAAAATTGTCTGTTTGGGTGTGTATTATCACCTCTTAAAATTTTGCCCATCTTTTATGAATCACCCTGTATATTTTTTAGATTTTTTAAATACATACAAATATTTTAAATAAATTTAAAAAAAATATTTTCAAATGACCTAGATATAATTCAATGTTGTATCTTGAACCATATGATATTGTACCTTGAACCATTCTATTTAATATTGAAAAAATAAATGTATTATTACTTTACCATGAGGGTAGTGTGTATGGTGAACGAATATTACAATGAAAAAATAATTTTATAAAGAATCATAACTTTTAATTAGTAATTTAAAAGATATTAAAACCAAAAATGAAATTAAAAATATAAATTCTCCCTTCTGCCATTGCTTGGTTCAAGAAGCACTGAAATTATATCCTCCTTTGGTATTTCTAAAATATCATCCGTAGCTGGCCAAACAAAGATGGAATGTTTCTTCTGTCTTGCAAATTTTCCTTATTAAGTTAAATTATTTTGCCAACATAATGTTTAATTGTAGTTTTAGATTTAAAAATTGTAAGAATCCATTTTCCTAACTGTAGATCTTTTTGTTCAAACACACAGTTTAATGCCAAATATTCCATTCCTCTTCAACTTCGTCATCTTCTTCCAAAAAATTACCATTTTTTGATGTTGCATTTTTCTAAATATAAGTCTTTTGTGTTTAACGTTTTTACCTTTATCATTTGTGGCACGTGAAGATTCTTTGAGTTTATATGTCTCATTAATGTTGTATGAGAAATATTATATTTCCGTGCAGATGTTCTAACAGTGTTTCCTCCTTTTATAAGTTCTTCCATAGCAACTATTAAATTACATTGAATAACTGGAGAACGTTTTCTTCCTACTTTACTTCGAGGCATCTACAATTATTATCTACAATTAATATCTACTTGTATTATACTATTTTTATGACGACATATGCCTACTAAGCCATATGACTTGTACCTTGGGCCATCGCTCAAGGTACAAGCATCATTTCTGGATCAAGATACAAATCATGTGGTTAGTAGGAATATGTTCTTATAAAATTAAAAAATGACTTAAAATTAATAAATTATTGTAGTATTTCTTTAAATAACTATATATATTTTATTAAATGAAAGTATTAAAATAGGGATAAACATTTCACCTTTTAAATAATATGAACTCTTCTGAAAGACCAAATTGTTCATTTTTTGAGTTCAAATTCAACTAACTAAATTGCCCTCTCACATACAGAAGTTAACAAGATGGCTGCTGGATATAAAGTGTTGTCATTACTAATTATTGCATTCACTTCAAAAAAATTTTTTTCACACACAAATATTACAGATAATCGATGTGACCCGAGGTACAAGGTAGTTTAAGGTACAGGAGTCTCCCCTACTAATTTATTGAAAAATGCCCCGAAGGGGCAGAAAAAAAGGAGAATATACTCAAGGAAGAAGATCTCAAACATTAAAAAAAGAAGTGTGCATGCCTTAAAAAGAAACGTACAAGACTTAAAATCAATTTTTAAAGCTGAAGTGTCCTTTAACCTCTGAACTTGGAAAAATCTCTTCACCAAAAAAGCATATTCCGCAACTGAGCAACTAAAGGCCAAAACGGGCCAAATTGGAAAATATGATTAAGTCCCTACTTTCCTTGCTTCTTACAAGTTAGTAGCTGGAATTGTATTAGCTGGTGAATGTAGAACAAAAACAAAGTAAGAGTACAACATTGTGCAGGTGTGAGTGAAAATTTTGGTGTGCTGATAAGCTATTGTCGGTTTCCCAAAATTTGGTGATAAAGCTAATCAATAATTTAAAAAAAACGCTTTTGATACATGTCTTAAAATTCATTGAATTTTGACCAATATTAAATAAAATTGGAAAAGATTGTTGGTCCAGCCTGCCAGATGGCAGCTATCTTCCAGGCATGCAAGCTTGACAGTATGCCTTCTGATGTACGTATAAGTAACGAAATGAACACTTACCTTGTTTTACTAGCTACTGTTTTCATGGACCATTTGCTACTTCTTTGAGTTTATTTACAGTGATCCTTGCAAATCCTTAAGTTATGTGCCAAATTGTATTGAATGACAACAGTATGATTGCATCCAGCAACTGTGGTTTGCAGTGGAACCCAACTGCATTTTGATTTGGGTTGTGAATCTACATCTGACGATGCATTCAGTTGTACGTACAAGTTCACCTGAAACGTTATAGAGTTAGTAAGCAGCAATGAGTTTAGTTTTGTAAGCGATAGCAATGAGTTTAGTTTTGTAAGCGATGCTGCTGAATATACTTTTTTGGGTGAAGAGATTTTTCAAGTTCAGAGATTAAAGTATACTTCAACTTTAAAAATTGATTTTGAGTCTTGTATATTTCTTTTTGATGCTTATACACTTCTTTTTAATGTTTGAGACCTTCTTCCTTGAATATCTTCATCTTTTTTTGCCTCTTTGGGGCATTTTCCAATAAACTAGTACATAATATTTTGCTGTAGTTTTTTCAAGAATATGTTGTTTATTATTTAGTTTTGAATATATTTATTTTTAAGTTGATTTCACAAATAAAAATCTGGAAGGCTTAAATCAAGTGATTGAGATAGTCATAAACTTAGATGACAATGCGGTTGTAACGAAATTCATACAGCAGATTCATTATGGAATTTGCAATACATGCAATTATGCTATCTTGTTGGAATCAGCACATTCTTTCATTCGTTTCAAATATTGTAACGATTTATTACATAATATCGTCATATATTTCAGCGGTTACTATTTCTTTAAACAAATTTGTGCACATTCTTCTTTGTGAAATGACATATAACACTTCAGTTCTTTGTGAATTATAAAGGCTTTTTGAATAATTCAAGAGAGTTTTCAGTAAATCATATTCTAGTATTTTGATTATTTACTTTAACCATTTAAATAAAACCAAATTTCATCTGTAAAATAAATTGTCCAATGCATGCATTCCTAGACTGAATAAATCGATGAATCAAATAGAATAAGTTATCAGCGCTTCTTTATGTGATTCATTTTACTCGTGTATTTTCCGGATTCAATACGCATAAAAATTAACTCTTTTAATATCTTATTGTGCACTTCCGTATGATAAATCATATTGTTATTGAAACTTTCAAAAAGAACTTCAACGAGATTTTAGAAGAGATGCACGAATTTCATCAGATCTATTTTTAGTTTGTTTTGCAGTGATGTTTTTGGTTGTTGACACTTCCTTTTTCGTGAAAATGGTAAAAAATTGAATGAATGGCGGACTTATTATGTAGAGATTTGTTTGAAAATTCTGCATAAAATGTATTCTGATATCGTTTTAATGACTATGAAGCTAGATAATAATTTTCTAAAATAAAATATGCGAAGGCTACATCTTTCAGAAGGAACTCTGCTAAATTAACTTAACAGATCTACATAACATTCTCTTAATAAATCTACATAAATATGTAGATCTACATAATTAGAAAAGCACTACAAGATTACTAACATAGAGTATGGTAAATATTGTAACATTCGATTATTGTCTGAAACTTTTACGATACATATATAGTACTAAAATATAAAAATAAATGAAAAAAATATAATATAGTTTATATATTCATGAAACCGAAAAATATAAATATTTTTTGGTTTCATGAATAACCCTGTATAAGATTATTTTATAAAAAAATCCTTAGTATTTAACGAACTTATTTTCGGTTGAAAAATTTCTTTCTAAAGGATATTTATTATTAAATTTGGGCAATAAAATTCAGAAAATATCACCATTAGGATCTTGTCACTTTTAAGATTTACTTTATAACTTTCAGGACAAGATATCGTCTCTACTTTGAAAGGTCATCGTGATATTTTTATTAAAATGGAAAGAAAGTCAAATATCTATTGACATTTCGATCTTGCAGTGCTTATATTTTCAGAAACTATTAGACGATTCATTGATATTTATACTTAAGTAGAAATAAATGCAATAACAAAGTGATAAAAAATCAAACAATGTTTAAGAACGAGGTTTAAACGGAATTCGTATCCATCTAACACAGGTATTAGGGAGATTATCTTGTTGTCTGTAAAGTATAATGAGAGCAAAATCTAGCGATTCAATTCTTTAGCATTATAGATAGAATAATAATATAGCAATTTATATACCAATTTAAATTTTGCCCTTAAAAATTTTTATTCACTTCACTGCGATATTTTATTTGTTTATTTATCAAATACAGGTCAAATTATGCTAGTAAACAAACACTGACCATACATGAATAAGCAAATAAGACATGAAAACATCACATACAATATCA
Source organism: Androctonus mauritanicus (assembly GCA_011317285.2). Lineage (NCBI taxonomy): Eukaryota > Metazoa > Arthropoda > Arachnida > Scorpiones > Buthidae > Androctonus > Androctonus mauritanicus. The sequence goes on along the minus strand of WUQG02038361.1, from coordinate 6,292 downwards.
AAGAAGACCTCAGACAGTCCAAGAATACATAAATGATCCGAATAAGACATTATCAACAGAACCACAACATGTATTTCATATTTAGTTTATATCGTTTTAAAAATTTAACTAATTCTAGACGAGTAATATGAAAAAGATCACAATTAAATAAGTCTTGGTTTTCAATTAAACGAAAAGGGAAAGATGATCTAGTTAAATTTAATCTAATAGGCCTATGAGTCAATAATGAGTTATTTCTTAATCTACAATCTGAAATTTTCATCCAAACATCGGAATCATACATATTTAAATTTATATAATAATGTAAATATTTTAAATAGTAATAAAAAATGCGATTATCAATTGTCATGTTTTGAATTTCAATTGGAACGGTACAATTTGAGTGGCTAAAACAGTTGAAAAAAGTAAATTTAATATTCTGCAGGATAGCATTAAGCCTGATTATTTTAGATTTAGCAATCGAAGACCAAATGATAATACCGTAATCAAAGATTGATATGAAGAAGGCATAAAATAATAAAATTCTTTTATATTAATTTACTTATGTTCCTGAAGAATTTACAGAAATAAAATTTATGTAAATTTTATTTCTGTAAATTGTTCAGGAACATAAGTACAATATAAAGCAGGGAATATCTTTAGTCTCTTTAAATTTAAAGTAATAATTGATCTTAATTGTTCAATTAAGTTAATATTTTATATAATACAAGTTCCCTTACTTTAAAATCTAAATAAAAGTAAGCAAATACATTAAGATTATACTATTTATTCAAAAATGCTTTTAGCTATCCATGTAATCTGCCTCAGTTAAATTCCAAAATTGGTTAACCTCTAGTTTCCCTCGTGTTACTAATTACAGATATTCCCTGACTTGCATAAATAATTTGGACCAAGGAGTTTTATATAACTTGAATTTTATAGAAGTCAGAAAAATGATTTTTCAATAAAAAATAAGAAGCAAAAATTACCAGAACTGATGGTAGCATCTATATCATGTTATAGTGCCATACCACTCTCTGATTGAAAGAGACAACCATCATAGAGTACAGTATTGTACTAGTAACATGATACTTAAGATAAATAAATCAAACATAAATAATTATCATCATTTAAATACGATTCAACTTATGATGGAGTAATGTTTTGATACTCATTTTAAGTCAAAAACAGCCAATAATAGTAATAATTTTAGTAATAATATTAGACAATGGCCTACTGAATTCTTTAAGATACTATAATCATCTAGATTTGGTCCTCAAGGTTATAAAATAATCTGGAATTGAATGTGGGCTCCAAGAACCATCCTGAATTGAACTCAGATCCTGAAGATGGTAAGTAATTGCTTCAACATGATATGAAAATAGACAAGTTCAAAATATCATAAGAGACATTGTAAGATTGGAATATCATAAGTTGAATGATCTTAAGCTGAGGATTACCTGTATTGTAACCTAACATTTTAAGACTTGTATCTTGCAAATACAATAAATTTTTTATGCTCTATACCTTAAAAAAGTTCAGACATAAATAAGTCAGGAAAAACCCATACTTAATTATATTGTATATATATTTTAAATTTTGATTTAATGATTTGGCTGATGCCAAGCATCTCATGCTGCTAGAAATGTGTCATGTAATTGTGTTACATTGTGTCCAACACTTATATTATAACTAAATCAAGATCTTCCTATTCAAATATAATACAGTAATAAAAAAATAAAGTGTGATGAATTTAATGAATAATTTCAAAATCAAAAACTATGTGTTGATTGCATTTAAAATTACATAAATGCAATTACATGATTCATATTAGCAGTGATTATTAATTACCATATAAATATAAATATCATCAGCATGTTTGTTAGTTTTCTATTAATAACTTTTTGGATATTTTTCTGCTTATATTACAGGTATGTAATGGTAGATAGGTTCCTAAAAAACACTGTGTTCTGTGAAACTGTATTATATGAGATCTGAAGCCAATACAAAAAGGGGAGTTACATTCCAAAACTAATTAAAAACAAATATTTTTCTTTAATTTCATATAAGAAACATAATTTTTATTAAGAATATTAATAACACGAAACATAAAGAAAGAAAAAAATATATACTAAGACCTGAAAAAAACAATATACGTAAAAAACAAAAGGAAAGAGAAAAAAATGAATGTTCAGATTTTTTTTTATTCCCAAATTTTATAAGAATTTTCTTGAGAATCAAAGATCCTGAAATAAAAAGAACAAAATTTCTCAGAATCGGGAAATGAGAATTTCTTGTAAGTCTCAAGATTTTTTGGGATGGGAATCTTAAATACTGTTATATAGGCAATATACAGCCTATATAACATTCATTTATTAATTATATCTTCCTTACTGCTGTTTATTAAAAATGAGAATGTTTTTTTCTTTTTAACAATATCAATTTCATTTTCTGAACTTTTTTCTGCATTTAAAGTTTGTGTATCTTCTGCTCTCTTTACAAAATCTGTATCTAACCTGCCACAGAACAGTCATTCCTTCGATTTCCTTTAGTTCAAACTGCTTCTTGTAATTCTCTAACTAAGACTTAAATCATAAACAAAGTTAGTTTGCAGTATATATGACTTTGTTCTAAATTATTATTGTTCCACATTAGATTGTAATGTTTTATTGGCAAATTTGTGTATGTAACCTGAAGATGATGGTAAGGACCACCGGAAACATTTGTTCTTTTAGTAATTAAAGTGAATAGTGAACTTATATTGCAAACTAGTGCTTTGTTTATGATTTAAGTCTTAGTCAATCATTCCTTAACACATACCCAAAAAAAATTTATGAATAAAAAAGTTTCTTTTCTATTTCACATTCTTCTATTGAAGAATGTGAATTAATTTTTGATCCATGAACTGAACATTTGGAACACAAAATATTCAATGGTTGACAATTAAACTCAATTACAAAATTAATTCAATTTCATATCTAAATCAAAAATAGACTGCATATCATCCTCTCATGGTAAATTAGCGTAATTGCATTTATGACTAATTTTAGTAAAGTATTTCCTAATGACTGCATTTTATGTATGTATTGTATATCCATAGTATGGATTTACAAGAATTAATGAAAATGTTTTGTATTGTAGGAGAGTAAATGTAATTTTCTAAATGTGTTAACTAAAAACCATATTGTAGAAGTTTCTGTATTATATGAAGGTTTCTGCACTTTTCAAATCATGTTAGAGCGAAATTGTGTTATAGGAGGAATACCTGTATTGTCTTTCCTATTAGGTTAAATTCTAATCACAAAAAACAAACTAAATATTTATGGTAAAGTAACGGTTAAACTAATAAGCTACTAACAAAGGAATTTATTCAGAATTTCAGTATAAAATCTGTTCAGAAGAGCCAACACTTATTGAAAAATAAATATCTATATAAGCATTTTAAGGTAAGAGAAGGATTTTAAAAAATTCTTACATCAGAAACAGGGGAGTTGCATTGATGCTTATGCAAGATTTAAAAGATTTCAAAATATAATTCATGTATTATAACATTTGTATATGTATGCATTAAATAATGAATTTATTATATTTTACATTTTTCTATTATATTTATTGTGGACTTTTAATATTAAAAACATTAAAGATTAACAATTACAAATTTATAAAATGTTTTATATTTTCTCATTTTTAAACTGCAGAAGAGGAATAGAGAAATAAAACCTTACATAATTTAAGAATATGGTCAATAATTTGTTTATGATAGCTAATATAGGAAAGGGATAAGTTTAAAAGAATCAAAATTATGCTTAAACAAATACAGATAATTCCAGATTTCACAAATCCAAATTGATTTGGAAATTGCTTATAAAATAAGAATTCACAAACCAAGAATCAATTTCCCATACATAATGTTAAAATCAAAGATTCTGTTCTCATCAATAAAATTTGGCCACAATAAAATTAAATAAAGGCCAACAGAACCAATAGTTGATAATTAAAATCTCCCTTTGGACTCACACCTTTACATGGCAAAGGAAAGCTGCAGGCTGCAGTGATCTTTCTGAAATGTTGGTAGTTCAATTTTGCCACAATAGCCAGAAGTTAGGATACTGATGAAGTGGTGCCTCAAAGCAGGACCTAGATACCCAGGACACCATCAGTGACCTAAGTTCCACTGATCAAACTATACCATTGTCAGATGATCATCAATATGGTGAAATTATCATTTAATTTTTGATAGTCAAAGAAAACCAGATTGTTAAACATGGATTTACAACCAGACTAGATATAGGACAAGAATGGAGAATGTGAAAGGGAATGATTGTGAATGAGATATGCAAATGTAGGCTGATGTGCACTGTATGAATGAAATATATCAAAAGGGGTATGCATTTGAGCATGTAAAGAACAATATTGTGAGTATATGGTCTGGGGTAAAACATAATGAGTGAATGAGAAGTAGTGTAAGTGAACAGATGAATAATAGAACAAAAAAGTGCATGTTAGAATAAAAATGTGTGAATGACAGAATATGGAGAAGGATGAAGCTGTACTTCAGTGTGTGTTTCTAATAGCTATGTATGCTCATATAGACAGCACAAGTGAGAATGAAAAAATTAAATTCTGATGTAAATTGAACAATGTGATAAATGGAAAATTGTGGCGCTAAGTGAGATTTGAATAGCAGAGTTGATATAGAGAGAGACAATAAGAAAGGATTGATTGAAAAATATAGCAATCCTAGAATGAATGACAATGAGAAGTGATTACTGAAGATTTATGCTGAAAGATAGTTGTATCAAGCATCTTTTGGCACAAGGCCATCAATATACCTTGAAGAGTCATGTGAAAGAACAGAAAACACTTGATTGTGTATGATGGAAAGATTGAGGGAGAAGGTTCAGAACAGAAAAATGATGAGAGATGTAGACATAGGCCAGATCACTATCTGGTAACCTCTAGGATGAATCTACTGAAGGGATAGAAAAATATAATGAGGATAAAAAAAAAGTACAGATGCAAATGAAAGTGTAGAATCTCCATGTAAAGCAAGATATATAAGAAAAAAGGGGGCTCAGGAGATGTGAAAAACTGGGTCCAGTAGATAAGAACATAAAGAACATGAAGATATGTGGATGTACTTTAAGGAATATATAGTGAATGTTGCAAGAGAAGTGATTGGTGAAATGAGAGTAGGTTGGAAGAAGGGCTACAGTGGAATGATAAGATAGCACATGCTGTGCCTGAGAAGAAAGCATATTTAAGTATTTAAGGACAGATGAGTAAAAGAAATGTAAAAACAGAGCACACAAAAAGAGTGAAAGAGAATAAGAGGAAAGATGAGAAGCTGCAGAATGATTTTGAAGGGAATAAAAAATGCTCTGAAAATATATGAGAAATCTGAGAAGGGTACAATGTACAGAAATGTCTAATATGAAAGATAAGTATAATAGAATATTGTGAGATGACTCTAAAGAGGTTGATAGGTAAAATGAGTATTTCCATGAGCTTTACAAGCCTATTGAGAAAGAGATGAAAACAGATGATTGCAATGAGTGAATGTGAGCATGACAAACAAATCAATGAAAAGATTATAAATGTAATTGGTAGACTGAAGTATGGTAAGAGTCCTGCATGAATAAAAAAGTATGTTGTGGAATACATATGGCACCCATGTAAATTGTATTGAATGAAAGGTGTGATTCCGAGTGACTGATTAAATCTGTAATTATCCTCATCTACAAAGGTAAGGATGAAAAAAAGTGAATATAAGAATGAACAGCTGCTTGGTGTAATGAGAGCAGTCCTCTAACAATTGTGCAAGTATGAAAATAAACAAAGTCATGTCAGAATGCTTCACAATTGAGGACGAGGTAAGACAAGAATGTGTAATGTCCCCATGGCTGTTTAATTTATACATGGATGCTTGTGTAAGAAAACTGCACTAAGTTGAGTGAAGGTGATGGTGAAAGAATGTGATCTGCTATATGCTGATGACACTGTTCTCTCTGAGAATAGGCAAGATTATAAGGATATTTGTTGCACAATTGAACAAAGCACGTCAGAGGAAGCAGATGAGAATAAATGCAGGGAAGATGAAAATACCTGTATTTGAGAGCAGCAAAGAATGTGCAAGGTGCAAGATAGAACAGAATGAGGTGAACCTGGAGGAGGTGAATGAGTCCATATACTTTGGAAGTATGTTTAAAAGGGAAGGCAGCATTAATGATGAGATTGTGAGAAGAGGAAATGATGAATGAAAAGTTGTGGGTGCATTTGAAAGGCATATTAGAAATATGCTGTTAAAAAATGC
>WUQG02038350.1:0-10756 GCA_011317285.2 Androctonus mauritanicus | reverse complement strand
CAAATAACACAAGATGCTCCGTCAAAATTCAAAGACCCTCAAAGTGCTCCATCAGAGAAAAAGTTTGGGAAACTCTGGTCTAGGGAAATGAAACCAATGCTGATGATTAGTTTGGGTGCCTATTGATAGTCAAATTTTTCACCCCGACGCCCTGTGGTGTCGCAGTTACGAGAAAAACGGCTGGCGCGGGTGCTCAGAAAGACCTGGTATATTTTAAGCTATAAGAAGTGCAATTAATTTTTCTCTTTATTATTTTTAACTTATGTTTATTAATTACTATTACTAATTATTAATTATTCGACAATAATTAATTTTTTCCAATTTTATAAAATAGATGGCGCTGTTGCTATACAGACTAGAATACAATATGGATTTATAGTTTTGATGATAAAATTGGTATTAGCAATAGCGTCGTCGCGTATTGTATATTAAATATTCGACGTTCTGAAGTAAGTTATGGAATTTTTTGTATAATCTGTCAGTCATATAAAATTAGGTTAAGTATACATTATAAAATAACTAAGCAAATGATGAACGAAATGTCGAGAAACGAAATTATAATTTTTGATTGATATAGCAGTGGTTCAAATTCACATTACTATATTTTAGATTGAAAATCACCATACTTTATTTAATCCCTTTTTTTTTAGAAGACTTTACCACATCAATATACGAGACCATTTTTTGAAACACCTATTAAGTCAGTTACTGATTTGTATAAGCAAAGTGAACTTCACTATATAATTTGGTTCAAAATCATCTCGCTAAATTTAGTTTTGATGTTAGAATAGATGAAGCTTACCTATATATAATTGTCGTAATGTTAAGTAAGTTTACCCAAGTTATTTTAAATCAAAATAGTAAAAAAATCTTCAATTTTATTCCAGATTTTATAGAAAAGCATTTTCTCACTCAAGAACATTTTTCTGTGAAAGGTAATTTAGCCTAAAATGACAAAATGGAAAAATAAACAGATTGTTCATTGAAAAATTGGAAGCAGATTTTTTTTATTAAACAAAAATTTTTCAAAAAATTTTACTGATTTTATTAGTTACTTGAAATCTGAAGTCAGAAATATATATTTTTTTGGTTTTAATTGTTTTTTTTTAAATTTCCCATTTTGAATTCTTTTAAAAGAACTACTGTAATAATAATATTTTTTAAATAATTTCCTGTATATACATTTTGAAAATATGCCAATGAAATATAGGAGGATTGAATAACATTTCACTGTTATGGAAATAAATTTCAGTTATATTTCAAATAATAAAATTATAATTTCTTCACAGGTAATAATTTATTCTTTATATAAATTTAATGAAATCAGTTGTAATCGAAATTAAATTGTAAATAATGTTAAATCTTTAAAAAAGTATTATAATTATTGCAATTCCATCTGCAAAAGAATGAGATATGTATGCAAGTAAATGTTCATAAATAGATATGCATACAAAATAGATTTAGATGATAAATATTATTTATCATCTTAAGATTTTACTTTCCAAGAGGAGACAGAGTTATGCATAAAATACTAAAATGAGAATGGAGTCACCAAATGTAATCAGACAAATGAACAAATATAACAAAAATATAATAATTAATTTTATCTAATTTAATTGTAATTAAAGTATTGAATTTTTCAGTTAGGTTCCCAGATAATTATCATTATCAATCTGTTACATAACTTACATAAATAATCTGTATTTAGTGTTCATTACTTTTTTCATCAGATCTATCAGAGATATTTAAGATTATGATACAGAATATTATTCGCCATCACTATGGACATGTTTCTATGTTCTTTCTTTTATCTTGTTCTCTTATAGGATTATATGAAGCCCAGTTTACAACATTTTTGTCTTACCAAGCTTGATTGCCTTGATCATGACAGCACAAATTTGAAAACCCTCCCATTCTACTTAAAATTTTTTTTCTGATTTTATGTAAAAACAACATAAATAAAAAATAGGAATTATTTTATAAAGTATAGTGCTTTGTTAATGTATATTTATTTTAACTTTCAAATAAACTTTCAAACAACTGGATATAAATATCTTAGAACTAGATAAATGTCTTACATTTTATAACAAATGTCCATATATTTCCAAATATTTTAGTTTTTATTTTTGAACAATTATGCATAAACAACATAAATAAAATGTTCTTATATTCTATTCTGTTATTTGTTTAACTATTCTATGGTAAAGCCTTGAAGATGGCAATTGTATTTTGCCGAAAACGTTAGGCAAATAAACGGAACTGTTTAAGCACAACTACTGTGAATCTGTTGTAGTATAGAACCTTATACGTGTAAAAAAGCAGTATAAAAAAAGCTTTAAAATATGCATAAACATTTTGTTAAAAAAATATAATCATAGAAATGTAAAAGTAACCATTCTTACAGACTGGTGTCACAATTTTCATGATTCCCTCCCTCTCCTATAACATTTAACATCACAAATTTATTATCCACTCCTTCCCAAAATAGCATGATGTAGTTTTTGAATGATTCCATAAATATATACTGTATTTGTAAGTTACAAGTATGAACATGGTATTTTATAATATTTAAAAAACTTGTGTTACTTATTGTTTTGTATTGTTTGTTGAGTTTAAATATCATATCACTGATACAATATCATTCCATGTAATGTTGTTTCTCTCAATCAGGGAATAATATGGCAACATAACATTATAAATAAGTACAATCATTATGATGCACTTAGCTGCAGAAGTTTATGATTCAGAACTTTAAATATTTTTCCAACTTTTACAAAATCTAGGTTAAGTAAAAAAATTTTTTGTTACATATGTTGAATATAAAACTATTAAGATTTTAAAACAATAATAATATCTCCAATTATTTATTACCGATAAATAGAAATGTTTTATTCATATATTTAATTTGATTTACAGATTTAATTATCATAGTTAGAATAATGGAAAGTGCAACAAAATTTATCCATAATACCATTCAGAAGAATTGTGTAGTAATTTTTACAAAACCTTCATGTCCTCACTGTAGAAAGGCTGTAGAGGTAAGTACAGTAAGAATAAATTTTAAAATAAATAAATATTGCATAATGAAATATTCAATATTAATATAAATATTATTTTTTAATCATTTATAAAATTTTGAGTTGTTTTGTATTCATAAAGTATTATAAAAACTTCTTTTAGTTTTTATAATACTTTATGAGTACAAAAAACAAGAATTTTTTTCATATCTACATTAAATTAATAAGTTAATTATTTCACTGTAAATATTCAAATATAAATCAGAATTTTATGTTTTCAAAATCAAAATATGAAGCTGATTCATATACAAAATTGTCAGGTTTCTATGGCCAAATTTTAAAAGATGTATTTTAAAATATAGAAAATCATTTTTCCTATAACAGAAGAACACAGCTATTTCACTTAAAAACTCATTTACCAGTAATAAAAATAATGGTGTGGTCTGCCCTAATTTTATTTTTTTTAAAAATTATAATTAGGCCAGACCACAAAAAATTATTCAAAATCAAAATAAATTTACTATTTAGTAACTGAAAGGATAGTACAGTATAAATATATATTAAGTTAAAGTATAAAATTTAATATTTTATTATTAAATATTATCTTGAAAAATTTAAATATTACTGTCTTTAAAAAGAATAATTGTTTATAAAAACAATGACTATTGACACTGAAGGAATGCAAATCTACAGAATTTTCAACTTTTTTTAGTCTTCATAAATTCTTAAATTCTCTTTTATGGTCAGCAAACATATCTCAAATCACTTTTTTTGTCTAATTTATTTAGTTATCTCAATTTTCTTTTGTCCTGATCTCACAGGTTTGTTAGCATTTAGCCTTGTTCAACAATAAACCTTACTTTAATATTTCTGTCATTGTCTCTAAAAGTGAATAAAATAGACTTTATTCTTTTTGCATGAACAATGCCATATGTTATTTCATTCTGCTGAAAATACTTTATAATATCAAGCTTTTATTCTAGTGTTACAGCAATTTTTTACATTCAGAAATAATTAAAAATTTTTCCGTCATTGCGTTTAAAAATTCAGATCTTCCAATTTAATTGTTTTTAACTTATTTATCAATTTGAGTAAGTCTTTACTTTTTACTTTCTAGAAAATTTATATCTTCCAAATATAGTATAGGGTTGTTCTGAAAATAATTTCATTTTTTTCGTGGAATTGATAGACAATTTTTTTATAGTATATAAATATTTTATTCAATTATATATTGACCATATTGGTCCAATATATTTTGCTATTTTTCTGATAGTAGCATGATTCCATGTTCATAGAGCTTTTGATTTTTGCTTGCAAAAAACTGAACTAAGTGATTTTTTGACATCCTCATTTGAAGTAAATGTTTTGCCATTTAAAGAATTTTGTAAAGACAAACAAGTATTAATCGGAGGGTGCCAGATCTAGTGAATATAGTGGATGTGGTAATACATCCCATCCAAGCTACAACAGCTTCTGGTGAGTCATCAAACTTGTATGAGGTCAGGCATTATCATGGTGAAATACTGCACCTAATCTTAATTTATCAATTACATAGGGGATTAATCACGTAATCCAAATATTCTAACAAGCACAAACTCCCCTAGTGTCTTAGTAAGTCTAACTGGTAAGGCGTCAGACTGTAACCTGAAGTTCCTGGTTCAATTCCAGATCAAGGCAAATTTTTAATTTTGGGAAGTTGGCCAAAAATTCTAGTTTAATTATTAAATAATAGATGGCGCCACCATAGTATAAATTAAAATAATTATTATTAATTGGCAATTAATACAAAATTTAACCACTAGGGGAATCTGTGCATGTTAGGATATTTGAACACTACACCATTTTTGTTAATCAATTCTGGCCCCTTCTGTTCGATAGAATCATTCAATCTGTCCAATTGGTGGCAGAACACTTGTGAATTAATTGTGGAATTGTTTGATAGAAGTTCAAAAAAAATAATTTCCTTGAAATCCCACCAAACAAAAAGCATCACATTATTGATGAATATTTTTGATGAATCATATTTGATTGCTTTCAAAGTGCTTTGAGCTGACTCATCTCTTCTGCTTCGTGATCTCTTGCATTCGGCATTGTTGTAAACAATTCATTTTTCATTGCCAGTTATGATTTGCTTCAGAAATGGATCATTCTCTTGATGTTTGAGCAGCAAATCAGATATCAATGCAGTGGAGCAAATCTCTTTCCTTGAGAATATGTGGAACCCAAATATCAATCTTTGAAATGAAACCAAGTTGTTTCATATGCATGAATGGTCAAATTTGACAAATTCAACCTCATAGCAATTTCTCATGTTATTACTTGGCAGTTTGTTTCAACCAATGCCTTTATTTTGTCTTCATCAGCTTCAGTTGCCTTCCAGAATGTGGTGCAATTTAATATTGAAATTGTCAGAACGAAATTTTGCAAACTAGTTTTGGCACTGGAATTTTGTTAACACATCATCTCCATACATTTCACATAACTTTTCTTCTTGCTTGAACAGCATTCTTACCTTTTTCAGTAAGAAAAAAGCAAAATATGCCGAAAATACTCCTTTTTGTTTTCCATTTTAGATACGACACCAAAAAAAACAATTGCACAGAATCAAAAAAGTTTTTTTACAAATAAACTTTGAAATGTCAGCTATTAAAATGTAGAATGACAATGTGGCTTAAAATGAAATTGGCAGGTTAAAAATACAACTGACGCCACTTATGGGGGAAAAAATGAAATTACTTTCTGAACAACCCTATATATTCATTTATTTCATTTCATTTTATAATTTGAGTATAAAGCAATTTTTGCAAACATATATACAAAAATTAAGCAGAAAAATTTAATTGCCTAATATTCACCTTTTGTAATAATGCCTATAACATTCCAATTCATTGTCAGCTTATTTCTTTCTATGATCATTAATAGTAATTGATTATTTGTATAGTATTTGTGAATTTATCATCTAAATTTTTTTCATTTGGACTGTTACATTTGCTGCATGCATTTTCAATTAAATCAATTTTATTTCATTATTAAAAATTTTAAAATAGATCTTGAATTTCCTAAAATTTTTATTTCATTTGATAAAACTGTAAGTAGGCAATATCTTATATTTTATTGGTTGTCCTCTACCAGTATTAATTTTAGTCAATATAACATTATAGTATTCTAATGAATACAAAACCAAAAGAACTAAATGCAAATTAGATGATGTCAATAAATTTCCCAATCATATGGACTTATACATATGAATTGTATTTATCATTCACAGAATTTATTGAACTGCATCATAGATATAAGTTTAACCTTATGGCCATTTATACTCATAAAATCTTGCGTAGAATATAACTCATAATGACTTTTATTGTTATTTTATGTTAATATGATACTATATAACTTTGTGTTTGATACAGCATGCCTCCAGATTTGTTTAGTAGGGATTTGCACCACAAATCCTTACTAAAGAAACAACAACTTATTATGACTTTAACCTATTATTAGCAAAGAATATAATTATTCATAAAATTTCAATATTTTTCTTTGCTGAAATTTAGAGTAAAGTTGAACATATGTATCAATTATCACATAAAATCAAAATTAAAATCTATATACAGTTCAAATCATAAATAATGAACTAAGTATTGACATTTTCAAGTTATTTTTCTAATGTACTTTTCAAATAATAGAAAAATAAACAAGATTTACTTAAAGAATATAGAAAACTCCCAAATTAATTATTAATTTTTAATATAAAAATTAATTTTAGATTATTGTTAAGACTTTCATATAATTTTTTAATAAAAACTATAAAAATAATTTTGTAAGAAATATTTAATTTTACAATATTTCTATGCAGATTTTCGATAAACTTGGTACACAGTATCAGACTGTAGATATTAGTAAACGTAAAGATGTTGAAGATGTTCAAAATGTATTTCGTTCAATGACTGGTGCACACACGGTGAGTAAACTTTTATTTTAAGAATTTTAAAATTACTTTAAAAATGTCATAAATATATTCAGATTATTGTATTAAGACAATTTTTATATAGGTTCCCAGAGTTTTCATAAATGGAAAGTGTATAGGTGGTGGTCAAGAAACAAGAGAATTATATGAAAATAATGCACTTCATTCACTTATAGAAAAATGTTCCTATAGATGAATTTGAAAATAACATTATTTTGTATGAATTTAAGTTATTTTTAATAATATTCTAGAGTCAAAAAAATTAACTTATAAATATATAAAGATGAATAATTAAATTATATAAAATTTTAAAAATTTTGTTAATTCAAGATAGTTTGTTCCATCTAATATTACTGTAAATAAAATTCATCTATTCAGTTGCACTTTAAAATAATAAAAATATTTTTTATATTAAAAAGGTGGATTTGAAATGGTTGATGGTATTTAACATAAATTTGAACCATTATATTTGCTCAAAAAAGTTTTAATTACATGAAAAAGTACACAATTTTATGGAATTTTAGTAGATTCTTTATTTCTTTTTTAAAACAATGTCCAAGAGATGACCACCCTGATACTGTTCCATTCTTGCTGAAAAGAGGTATATTATATGTTTCAGGATGTCCCTTATTGCCATTTGAATGCTTCCTTTCAGTTTACAAATATTGGTTAGACAAGTTTCAAATATCTTACTATTCAGAAGTCTTCACAGAAAAAATTTGAGAGCTGTAAATTCTGGAGAACAGATGGGTCATGCAATATCACCAAAATGAGAAATAATGTGTCTAGAGGATATCTGTCATAATGCCAGTAAGCAAGTTCAAGCCACATAGCAATAGCTTTATCTTGTTGAAATCAAAGTGCACATTTTTCATGCAATGAAATTTCAAGAAATCCCTTTCTAATCAGAAATTTTCCAGTACTGCATCATACAGTTCATTTCTCAGTCACATTTACACCATTTCTTTTTTAAAAAAGAATGGCCCAATAATTTGCCTTGAAGTCACTGCATGTCAAATTTTACTTTTGTATTGTGAAATGGCTTTTGGTGTAACTCATGGGATGGTTGTCAGACTAATAGCAAAATTTCTGCTTGTTTATGAAACCATTTAAATGGAAATGAGCCTCATCTGACATCAAAAAAGAATCAAGCATATTCAGATTTTCATTAATCGGTGCTAAAAATTCTTGAAGGGTGATTCTTGTTGCTCTGTAGTTCTGTCAACACAAACAAGTTGAATTTTGCTAAGATAGAATTTTAACTTGTTGTGGAGGATTCATCATAGGCTACGATTAGAGATATCGAGTACAGTGGAATAGCATTAAGCTGACCTTCCTCGGCTCTACAAGTTGGTAGCATGAACATTATTCATATTTTCAGGTGTACAGATCAATTGAGAATAGTTTGGAGGGTTTGAATCTCTTACAGAACCTTGATACCATTTTCTAACCCATTATAATAGTATTCTGAGATTGAGCATTATATCTGTTGAAATGACACTGACACTGTTGCCATGTATAAGTAACAGTTGATTTTACTGCATTTCTAACAGCAATGATGATCTGTGTTACTACAATAGAAAAATTGCAGCAACGCAGACCACCGTTTCATGATTTCACTACAAGGAATTACTTAGTTAAAAAATTCTACTTTCTAGAACTGCCTACTAGAAATTTGAGCAATTACAATTCAAAAACTATCAGCTGTTTATCTCACTCCAAACTTTATTTCAATAATTTATGGTGAAATTTATAGGAACATGAAAAAATATTCTTGTTTTGATTATCAATTAAATGACTATGAACTATAAGTTGCTCATATAATTTGACTTTCTGGTATGCATTAAGATATTGGTTCTCAAAATATTGAGAACCAATATCTTAATGCATACCAGAAAGTCAAATTATCTTGATACACACCATAAAGTCAGATACATTGCTACAGCACACTTGCCTTGTGACAATCATATCTCAAGTGCTTTGGAAAATTTAAATTCTGAGTGTCATAATTTGCAGTTTTTCTTGTTTATAAATGAATATATAGTAACAATTATAGTGTATCACAACAACAAAAAAGTTGAGAATCATTGTATTAAAAGATTTTCATTTGGTAAAATAGTAAATAGTGCATCTAGAAATTCAGATACATTCTTCAATATACGTGTAAATTTGTAAAATTTGCTTTTCACAATATTCATGTAATTCTTAAGTTTTTTATTATTCAAAATTCTCTTATACCAGGCTGTACATACTGTATTGTGTAATATATTATTTATTGAACAAATTAGAAGTTTATTTCAAAGATTTGAAATGCTAATTATAATGATCAATTGGAAGTTATGCTATGTCAAATTTAATGTAATCTTATATTAAATAACTTGTATTTTTTTTAAGCGATTTAATTGTCTTAATGATTAAAATTTTCACATTTTAAAATAAAATAGCATGTTCCTATGTACAAAAGTTGCTCAGACATTCTTAGCTCCATACATATATACAAACTATAAAGTGACACTTTATAAATTAGTTTTCAACTCGATGCATTTTAAATACTGTAATAATGTATTGGTTCAATAGCATTATCATATCTAAATAGCAAACATCTTCAGTTATTTATTATACATTCAAGATTGCTTGCTGAAACATTGCAAAATCAAAAATTGAAAAGCAAAACATTATTTCCAAACTTGATTTTAACTGTGAATTTTTGTCCAGCTATAATTTCAATAAATGTTGTTGCAATTTTAAATATAAAATGACGGAATTTTAAAAATTTGGACTCATTTTTGTGACTTAAGTGTGTTGAGATCCTGCAATGCTCATTGAGTTCAAATTATTTTCTAACATTGAATTGCAGCATTAAAGGTTCATTTGTTCAGTAAAATATGAAAAGATAAAACAGAATAGACTGATTATAAATGTGCTGTATTTTAAATAGCAAGCAATATTTTTATTTTAGAATATGGAATGAAGGAAAAGAAGAAAACATTTTAGTTTATTACAAATATAATTTTTTTTAATGTTTAAACATTTTTTAATTACCATATTTTCTTCTATGCTTCTTTAAATAGTTGCAGTAACAACCTAAAAACCATTTTGATTTATTGTTGCTAACCTTTAAACAAAATATTTTAATGTAGGATGCGTTTATCATTACATTCAATATCCGCAGTAACATCAATAAATTTTATATCACCAAAGAAAAGACTGAACTGTATAATGAATTGATCATCTGTATAATTTAAAGATGATATGATAAAGTATATATGAGCCGTTATTTTTGAAAGTGGAATAAGTCCATTTTTTATATATATATAGAGATATTTAAGGGTTAGTGTTTGAATGAAATTAAAAATATTGGCAAAGGTTAATCAGTTTGGGTGATGTTTTTAACACTATAATATGATTAAACACTAAAATGCAATAATGATAATTAAAACCATAAAAAAAAAAGATTTTTTTAGCTCCAAATGGACTTATTCCACTTTCATTAATAACATATTATAAGAAATAAAAACGAGGAAAGTTCCATGTTTTTATACGCATTGGCTTTATTGAAATGGATTTTTTAATGTACAATTACTTCATCAAAATAATTAAAAATAAAAAAATATTTTTTTAAAACTTATTTCTCCTTTACAGTTTGCATAGTGAAATATTCGTGATAAATAGGTTGCATGTAAGGCAGTAAACTCATCGCTGTACTTCTCTCTTGTTATAGGTCTTGACGTTTTATACAGTGGCAACATAGTAATCTTGCTGAGATTTTTGGGTC
>WUQG02038339.1:0-10756 GCA_011317285.2 Androctonus mauritanicus | reverse complement strand
AAATTCGTAAAATCAATAATATAAAAAAATTTTATATTAACATAAATATTTTACTGTATTCTGCATAATTGATTGCTAAATTATAACAAAGACACAATTCTTACCAAAAAGATTTAATTTCTCAATATTATTTGAATATTGTCTTAAAATTCGCAGTCATTAAATATTCAAACCAAAACAAAAATTTTTCATTCTCTTTTGCGAAAACTGATATAAAGCTCTACCCGATTATTTTCAACAATCCCACTTCCCACCCACCCAAAAACATTTAAGAAACTACGCAACATACGGGATTAATTATTGGTCTCCTCGCGCACTTATCGCTTGTATCGTTATTCATTTTAATTAAATTGTTGTTCTTAAGAAAAAGCCCGCACCGAAGAATATCAGCAGCACGCGAACGCAACATATCAGCGCGAAATAATGGCCGAAAAACATCTGTATTGTTTTTATCTTAGTGTGTGCGGAATGCATAATTTATGGGTTACGAGGTGGTCAAAGAGAAAAAAACTAAGAAATTTTGCCTCGAAACGTCGGTAGTGTTCGTTTTATAGACCCGAAAGACAAAACAACAAATTGGTCTCCGTTTGCATCCATTTTCCGCAAATAATATGATTTCGATCGACTTACTTGGTCGCAACTAATGCCAAAAAAAATTATCGGTCGCGTAATAAAATTTATACACTCGATTTTCTCATTAAGGAGTTAATTTGGACAGTAAAGGGCTCAAAAAGATTTTTTTGCAGCGGTAACGCTAACTTTCAAGATAATTAATGTCTTGACCTCTCGAAGCGGATTCAAGGTGCATACTATCACGCTATAACGGTTAATAACATGGTCGGCAGGAGAGCGAGAAAAAGCACTCCTTTTTTCCCCCCAAAACTCGGCGTTGCTCATATGGAAGTGGGTATTACATTTCACGTGTGCGGGCGCGACCTTGGGATTTAATTGGAAAAATTTTCTGCATTTACTTAATAACTGTAACTAAATATTTGATTCACTTTTGCTAAAGAAAGTTTTATAAATATGTGTAAATAATCTATTTTAGCATTTATTTGTGAACTTTCATTTTATATGTATTATGTAGGCATATTTTATCTTTCTCTGATCTTTTCATAATATGAAATATGTTTAAATAATTGCTTGCAAGAGTTAATGTTAATTATCATAAAGAAAAATCAATTTATTTATCAGTTGTCTACCTGTCATACCTACAAAAATGATAAAAAAGAAAACTTTTTCTTGAAAGCAAGTGATAAATAGAATACTTTTAATCTATATTTTATTTTTTGTAAGGATGCTTTCTCTCTGGATTTTTGCATGTATTAAATATTATTATTAAATGATATTTAATACCGTTTGATGAACGCAAACAATCTTGGTGGTGCTGGTGATCTCACGTAAGCTGCTTTTAAGAAAGGGGGGAGTTTATTATTTCGTAATATAGCGTGGACTTGCCGATTTAGCCTTTCAATTGGGTCGTTGGGTATCTCCTGGCTATTACTCTCTTGTATGAATGCATATAAATAGGAAATTGCATATAAATTGAATATCTTAATATACATATTTAAATCTTTACAATATTTATTTATTATTATTTTTTAAATTTAAATGTATATTAACTTTGACGTTGTAGTTGTTACCATAGTTACTACTATGATTCTTATTCGATTTGAATATATTCCATGTAAGAAAGCTGATGATGATTTTAATTAAAAAATCGAAAGCACTCCTTTAAAACTGAATACAAGTTTTTTATTTTTTATTTTGTGTTTTTTCTGCCATAGTGCTCTATATAATTTATGTATTAATTTCTGGCAGTGTAAATTTGCCGTTTCTTACAAAAAACAATGCAGACAAGGCTGATACAGTTTTTCAATGCAGTTCAGGAAGATGTCAGCTGCCACATCAAATATTTTTCAACATTGAACAAATGCCCATCAAAAATAAGATTTTATTTACTACATAGTTAATGTTTTAAAAAATTAAATAAAGATTACTAAAATTATAATACTGTATACTGCATATACTGTAATTATTTGTAAGTATTATAATACACATTAAATAAGGTGTCTTTAAACAGAAAAACACAAATAAAGCAAGGATGAAAATGTGAAGAAAGTTTGGGGGAATCTAACTCTATATTTTCCATAGGCATAATGATTCAATATTTGTTAATTCAGTATTTGCAAAGAATTACAGAATGTAACTATTGCAAATAACAAAAATTGAATGTACTCTATATAATGTTTCTGACTAGAATTAGAATGACAGGGAAGGGTTTTCCAGCATATATGCTGCCACAATTTGTCTCTCTACTGATATAACATTCTGTTTTGTTTGTCATATATATATATATTTTAACTTGTTTAAAAGATTATATATATTTTTATATATAAAGAAATTTACTTCATAATTTTTATTTATAATTCTTTCTATAGTGTTTATCAAGCAACATTGGGAAGGAAGGCATGGAATTTGATATATCCCCTTTTCTATTTGTTGAAATAATATTTATCAATGTTTTCAAATAATTTTATACAATTTAATTCCATCATTGTTATATATATAGATATAATTTTATAACAAAATATGAAAATATAATTGTTAATTTCCTATTTATATTTTTTTTATGAAGTTTTATCCCAATGTCTGTCTATATTTCTGAAATTAAAATTTTGTTTGAAGAAAGTTTTACTTTTTTATTTGAAGAGAACAATTGATGATAAATTTCATAGATTAGAAATCCTTTGAAAAAATATATTCATATTTAATTATAAGATATTTATTATACATACAATGAAGAAAAGAAAAAAGCAAATAATATTCCTGAAATAATAATAATAAAATGTGCAGGTTTTTTTAAAATCAAACTAATAAATATACATTAAAATATACAGTATACAATAATAGTTTTAGAAATAACATCAACTAAATATGATTTTATAATGTCTCTTATTTTAGAAAGAAAACTGTAGATGTACTGTATATTTACAATAATGATAATTTGTCTTATTGTCTTAACCAACTGAATGTCTTTACTGTCAGTAGATATCAAGGAAGCAGAACAAAAAACAATAAAAAATAAAAAAAGTTAAAAAATAATTCAAACCTGATTTTATTGATCCAGTTTTTACAAGTCAGTTTTTTTTTTGTGTATTTATTAAAAATATGTCCTTCTGATAGTGATTTCTAAATTTTTCCAGTTGCCAAAATATTTTTTAAATTTGCATGTAAACAAATGTAAACAATATAAATATTGATAGATTTTGATTTTTTTTATCCTATCCTGTCAATTTTATAGTCTAAACTATCAAAATTATCCAGATTATACAATTTGATAAATGATATTTTTGAAATTTTTAGAAAAACTGATCTTTTCATAAGATAAGCTATAAAATGCAGAAAATTTAAAAATATTGTATATAATAAGAAAATAATGATTATGTTAAAATAAACTAAAATGTATCTTAATTGTTCATTTTTTTGTTTTAATTTTTACACTGAAATTTAGAAGAAAATCGTGAAAAACAAAATGTAAACATTCTCAGGCCATTTAATGGGATATAGCACATTTATTGCTTTACAGCAGTCAGTCACTTTCTGGGAAACTAAGCCAGAAAATGATTGGACTGCAGCTGTTTTGGATGTGGATATGAAGCATTGGGTGCTGAGCAACAATAAACCATCTGCAGTCCAATTAGAAGAAAAGAAAATTTATTATAGATGTTTATGTTGCCATTTTTGTATATGTTAAGATTTTTTCATATAAATAAAAAAATTTATAAAAAGTAGTATTAAAAATTGCATATATGAAGTAAGAACCAGTTAATAAATATGAAATATTAATAACAATGACAATATTTCAATGAATTCATGTAATTTTTTAATAAATATATGATGTAACTTCATTCATCAGAAGTTACATAACTCACAGTTTTCTTATATAAATTTCTGAAATTTTCAGCTGAATTTTTTCATTCATGGCTCATTTTATTCAGAGGATTTGTCACTATCTAAAAATAACAATTATTTCATTGGAAGGCTAAAATTTCATATAAAAAAATCATGTTTTCATTGATTTCATATATATATATAATGAGAAGTTACAAAAAAATAAAATTCAGAAAAAAATGTTTATATTGTTAGAAAGAGAACAAAAACTACAATAAATATTAAAAATTCTAAAAAATTGATGAATATTAAGTGCAATTTCACAATTTTAATCATCATATTTTTTTGCATATTAATTAGGCTTAATTTCAAAACATCACTAAGAGGTTAAAATAATTTATTTAAAAATTTAGATGTTTTAAGTTATCAAAGAAATAATCAACTCCAATAATGTACTAATCTAAGAGGACAGTGAAGTTGTTCTCTTAGATTAGTAGTGAGAAATAATCAGCTGATTATTCCCCACTACTCTGATTATTCTGTTGATGGTTTGCTTTTTGCACAAGTCTAATTTCTTTTTATTTTATTTAAAATATCATTAAATTTTAAGATTATCTGTAATATAAAGAACTTATTTTGTAATTGAGGGATGTAAAATTAGGGAGTACAATACAAGCATATTTCCAATGTCAATAACCTGATCTCAGGCAAGAGGATTCCTCACATTTTGTAAAATTTCAAAAACTATCTTCTCTGTTTCAAAATGCTAATATAATAATAATTTTGAAGAAATCATAGATCTTAGGACAAATAAATTAAGAGAAATAATTCATTATTACCATTTTTAAAAGAAATTTGATATGACATATTGACCAAAACAACTGTAAAATGGAATAATTTAATGAAAATTACTATCAAATCTAGCCTATAGATGACACGATCATTCATACAAATATAAATTACAGAAATATTTATTTAAAAAATAATAATTTATTAGAATGAAATTCTTTTTATGAAGAAAAAAAAAACTTTTGACACATTTTAAGAAAATTAGAAGAAATATGACTGATAAATAACTAAACTGTGTAGAAAAATATTGTAGTTCAATCATCAGGAAGCAGAGATTGATTGCTTTTATAGAGTGGCTGAAGAAAGTATGGGATTAAAAACAAACAATCTTTGTTAACTGTAAAAATTTTTTTCAATTATTTATACGGGAATAAAGAACAATTTAACGATAAAGAGAATATAAAGAAAAATATTTATAATAAGAAAAATAAATATTTTTATTCTTTAGAAGGAAAATATCAAAAATTATATTTTAAATTAAAAAAAAAGATTAAAAATTTATATGAATTAATATAAAATTAAAAGAAAGAACACAAAGCTGACAAAAAAGAGTGGAATTTATGAATTTTAGTTATGATTATAAATTAAAAGCATATAAAAAAAAATTTATTGACAATTTTTAAATCTTTAAACATTGTATGTAATTTCAAATAATATAAAATTTCAGAATTCATTCAAAAGAGGGAAAATAATTACATAATAATAAATATTTTATTGTTCAGAACACAGACATCCAAAAATTATATTTAGACTTTAAAAAAATTTAAAAACTAATGGATGAACATAATATAATGAAGATAAATCCAAATATAATAGAAAATAATATATATTTGATGAATTTTACCTATGATTATAAATTAAACACATTAAAAAAAAAAGATTTCTACGTCTCCAAACTCTGCATGTAATTTTGAAAAAATATAAAATTTCCCTGTTCCAGAAAGAGGCAAAACCATTACAGAATAATAAAAAGCAATCAAATTACAAAAAAACTTATAAAAATTATATAGGAATAAATATAAATAAATATTTTTATTGTACAGAACATGAACATCCAAAAATTATATTTAAAATAAAAAGTTAATCAATTAGCATAAAAATAATGAAAATAAATCTGAATATATTCAAAAATTAATGTATAGCTGATGTGTTTTAGCCTCAATTATAAATTGCACACATTAAAAGTTCCATATTTACAGATATGTATATAATTAAATAAATAAATGGCAAAATTTTACAAAATATTAGCAGATGGCATTAGTATACTGCAATAAAACTTTCAGAAGCTGTACATTTTTCCCTGCCAGAAAAATCATAAATCAAGATAAAGTATCTGATTATCAGAGAAATTTTAACGATTAAAAAACATTATGGAGAAATTTTTTAGCTGTGTCATTGAAGTGGTAAGTAATTCAAATTTTTTTCATAACTGATGGATATTTTTATCTAACTTTCAATAATGAAGACTGATAAATGAAATGAAAACAATATGAGAAAATCTTTATATAAATTAACCAAATCATTGTATTGTGACAGAAACAAACAGTTTTTAATAAAATTTCAAAGACAGAGCCATTATTTTCAGTTACAGTTTTATATAATATTGGCATTGTATATAAATTATCTATAAACAAAATATATATGCATAAAGAATTTTTTTAGCTCAATATTAAATATTTTTCAAATTGATTCTCCAAAAGTCCCAAATAAGGACAAGGCATATTTAAGAAAATGTTGACACAAAAGAAATTTGTATTCTAGAAGTTATAGAGGTATGTGAAAAACTCAAATGGTTCAGCAGAAAATTCATCAGAAAACTATATATTGTTAAATATTTTAGCATAATACTATAAGATGGCAGAATTTCCACTAAAGAAATTTATTTTGTTTCAAAAATCAGAATATAAAGTAGCTCATATATTTTATTTTTGATATTTGAAAAACTAAATTAAAAAATAACATCATGTGGTATTAAAAGACCATTCTCAGAGCAATCATGGAATATCATTATCATGAAGATGAAATAAAGCTACTGTTTATATTATAACTGATAATTCATAAAATTACTAAAAGATTAAGATTGAGTTATATGTACAAAAACATTTTTTAAAAATTTATTGTATTTATACTTATACTTTTGATATTTCCCTAATAAGTAATACAAATTCTAATAAAAGAATTATTTTTAAATTAAATTTAATAAAATTACATAATATTCATCTAAATTCTTTAACTCACCAGGATCATTAGCTACCATTCCATCCTTGCCATTATCATTCCAAGCAGAAATACACCATAAAGTCTGATCACTTTTCAAAATGGGATGAAGTGCCAAAAAATATTCAAAAAAATCTGGAGCAATATCTAAATCATCTATGACAAAATAATAAATTAAAAAAAAAATAAATTTTCTTATTATAATAATTAAGATAGCATCCAAAATTTAAATGAAAAAATCTCTAAATTTTTTTAAAAAATTGTTATATATAATTTTAATTCTTTATTTCAATAGCAATTTAACTTTTGCTAATAAAAGTAAGAACAAAAATTTCTTAACTATTTAAACTTATATTTCCAACAAATATTTTAAAAAATTCTTAAAAGCTTTTTTTTTACATCTTTGATCAATGAAGTTTGATAATTAATTTACATAAAGTTTTTTTTATAGGATTAAATGTCTTTTAGTTTGATTATTTTCTATTTAGAATTAAAAAATCAAAATTTTTTCAGTGACATTCTTATAAAAATTTAAATAATAAAAAGTTATCTTTATAAACTTTTTCCTTTACTTATTATTTTAATTTTTAAGATCTATAGATTTATATCAATAATAAATTATTATTAAAAACATCTCTAGATTTGTAAATTATTTAAATGTGAGTAGATAACTTATTCAAAAACTATATTTCAAAATAAAAAAAACTATTTCACACTTTTATAGAAAAACTATTCTCTCAACAAAATTTGATTGAAACTTGCTAAGCACATTCAAGAGAGTGAACAGAAGATACAGCTGATACAAATTTTTATCTAAACCAAAAAACAATTCAAAGAATAAACAATTTTTCTGTGATTAAATACTAAAGATACAAGCTCTTAAAATATTTAACTTTAAGAAGCAGATAGTATATGTGCTTCTTGAGTTATGAACATAATTCATATACAAATTTTGTTTGTAATTTGAGTTGTTCATAATTTGAATATTGCCATTATCTGGCCTCTAAAAGTATTGAAATAATTTTATATATTGTGTTTTGAATATATTTCACAACTGGACCAATTAAATGTTTCTAATTTCACAGATTTGAATAAAAAGTTCCGATTACAAAGTGAGAACTTTTTTGTTGTAATTGCAATCATCTTGAAATACTGCTGTAATATGTTAACTAACTGTGTAATTTTACATAATACTGATTACTAGACATTCTGTATAAAATATTGTTTAAAATTATTGAAGAGTTTTGAAATTTCATGAAATTTCACATTTGTAATTACAAACATTTATAAATCAAATGTTCATAACTCAAGGAGTCCATATATTAAAAAAAAAATTTTTTTATTAAGAAAAGCTATATTTTCATGTTTTTTAATCCAAGATAATATATAGCCAATACTTAAAACTTAAGATTCAATTTTTTGTTTACAAATATAGAATCTTCATTATTTATATGCATATAATATTTTTATATAATGGAAATTTTATGTCCAGTCTTATTTCATCAGAATTCTTTTAATTTTATTGTTGCTATCTTAACTACTTACTACTTTAATAATTAGAAATATAATATTAATGATTTATTTTAATTATAAACTTACCTTCAACAATTATAACTGAATCATAACCAATACCATGGAAAGTTTTATTTAAAGCCCATCCATAATGTCTAGCTATTTTATAGTACCCTTTAAATTTTTTCTCTTTTCCAGTTAATGGAATGTCACTTTGGTCAGGTTGCTGGAATTGTAAAGATTATTTAAAGAGTACAAAATACATTTGAAAGTTTTAAAGTTTAAATGTAAATGTTAAAAAATTTCTAAAACTTTCACTTAAAATTAAAAATATTATCATGAAATTATTCTAGGTTATTTCTGCTTTCATTATTTCAACAGTTGACTAGCCATAATAAAAAAGGGCTAATCACAAATTTAACGCTTACTTGTGATACCTTCATGGCATATACATGTAAAAAAATTATAATTTAACTAAATCCAACCATAAAACTTAAATTAATTTCAATAATAATAATATTCCAATATACTATTAATCAATAAATTTCTCTCTAATATTAACCTGAATAAGAGTAAGCTGGTCTCCATATGAACGTATAGCTTTAGTTGTAGGTTCATGACCACAGTCTTGACTAACAACAATAGGGAACTGTTTTGCTGAAGGCCGAAATCTAAAATAAAAATAAATTATCTATTTATTAATCTATATATTATTAATGATAATATTATTTTAATAATATAAACTATGGTGTAAAGTATATATTTTTTATTTTAAATGATAAATTATAAATTGTTTTATTTAGGAATTCAACACACAGAATATAGTCAGTCTTCAATTAAATTAATTGAAAATATAAGTTGATTTGAAAAATAGTCTAAGTTGAAATTTATTTTTCTATGAACAGCAATATTTAATTACATATCAGAGTGTCAAGAATTGACACCCTGATGCGTAATTAAATTTGGAATATCCATTTTGAAAAGTTTAAATGTAATACAACGTATTGCATTAGCAGATTTTTAATATTGATTTACTAAATATAGTTGATTCACATTATTTTCAGTAGTTAAATTCTGTAAATTCTTCACGAATACTGAACCATTGTGTCTATGCAAAATATAGAGTTAGGTTTCTGCAAACATTTCTTTCTATCATTTTCATCTTTGCTTTGTGTGTTTTTCTGTTTAAAGACATCTTATTTAATATATATTACAGTATTTACAAATAATTACACTATATGCAGTATACAATACTATACATAGTATTATAATTATACATTTTTAACTTAAACTCTGCTTCTAACACAAGAAATATTAAATACAAACACTATATGCAGTAATGAAAACTTATTCTAAAAAGAAACATTTTTGATCTATATTGGATCTCTTCAGCTTCTAATGGAGCATAGTTTAAAAAATCGAAAAGTTTATAAACATCGTTCTAGCTATTACTTCAGTATTTAGAGAAAAAGTTACAAATATTTTAGAGAGTAACAAAAATAAATTAATAATAAGAGATGCATATTATAAATAAATTATTAGATGTGGACATATTGACAAAAATAATGATAAATTCAACATTAAAAGTTCATGACTTGTGGAAACGACGAATAATGTCCTGACATTCATTGTTCTCCGACATTAACTATTGACGATGTCCTGAGGGCTGTTGGTGATATATAAGTACCTGCCCCAATAGCAGAACTTGTACTGAAAGGATCTAATTGTGTGATTGAAGTGTAATTGTGTGATATTGCACTTCAGACAGAACCCCTGTTAAATGTATATAGTGAGGAACAATGTGAAATGATAAGATAGGAAATAATTAGGCAAAGAAATACACACACTAAATCTAAAAATTACATAAATGAAAAAAATCTAAAGCAGCCACAATATGCTTCCTATAACTCTAAATGGTGGCTATAGGAAGAAGATATCATATGTACTAGAGAGGACAAAACTAAAAAATGGCTTTTATACATAAGAATACATATAAAACCCTGCTATGTGATTTTATTCAAAAGTCAGATTTGCAAATACTACTTTAGGATCCTATGGATGAGCTCTTGAAAAGAGTTAATAGAATACTAACTTTGAAAAACTTTCCCAAATGTTGGAAATTTAAAAAAGTTGACTGGCCAATACCTCCACATCTATTTGGATATGTAAAGATATATAAAACCACAGATAACCGTAAGACCGAAAGTTGATAAGACTTCCTCACCACTTTGTAATCTTAAAAAAATCATAGCAGTATGGGCCAATAATATATGGAAAGTACACG
>WUQG02038328.1:0-10757 GCA_011317285.2 Androctonus mauritanicus | reverse complement strand
TTTGTAATCGAAAAAATGCAAACTGCTTGATGCACAGGTGCAGCCGTACCCCCACCAAACTCTTCCCGTACCCCTGGGGGTATGCGTACCACACTTTGGGAAACACTGTAGTAAAGAAATGAATACCAGACATTTATAAAGTTTTCAGATATCACATTTAAGATAAATATCAATGTGTAATATAAAGTATATGAAATATGATAAAAATTTATACTCAGTTAAGACAAAATTACTTGATGTTTTCGTTAGAGATCAAGATTGTTCTACTATTATGTCAATTAATCAGGCAGTCGCAGGCATTTTGCACTCTGATAATTTTGTTCAGATTCAGATCATCTATATCCATAAAATCAGTGTTTGACTAATATTTATTATGATCAATCTTTGAATAATTTCTTTTTTGAATAAAATAGCTTTCTTTATATATACTGTATTATTATTTATTGTTAATTTGAAGATGAACATTTCTTGCTGTATCAGATGGAATATAATACCATAAAGTTCTTTTAGACAGATTTCTTTATTTTAAATATAATTCATTAAGATTCAAAATATATAAACCTTCATTAGTTTTTTTTTTTTGAATGATAAATTTTCATGGAATATTTTTTTGTAATTTATTTAAAAATTTGCTGATAAAATATTTTCTTTAAATTTTATAATTTTTGTTTTTTATATTATAATATTAATTATATTAATTTTTTGAAGTTATTTTTGAGTTTTACAAAATTTCTTTTGAATTAAAATGTATTTAATTGTTTATGATATTTGTCAAAATTCATTGAGGTTTTTAAAAATTTTTCTAATTTCTATATTATAATAAGCTGTAGAAATTACACTGGATATTAGAATATTTGTTAATTACATGCTTCATTATGTCTTTTGTGATATATTTTAGAATATTCATTCTAACTTTATACTTACATTGTGTTTCCCATAACATTTCCCATGTTCATATGAACACTTAATTTAGATAAATTTACTGCAAACAGTACCAGTGTTTCCCATGTGCTTCCAAAGCGTCCTATGTGTAATGGAGTTGATGATTGTTGTGATGATTTGCTTTCTTTAGATTCAGAAAATGAAATATTTGAGCCACCTAATTTATTAGTACTTTGATAATCTGGAATAAAATAGTCACAATAAAATTAATTATAATTATTCTTATTAAAAAGATTGATTTGATAATAAAGCATACCAGAATTCTCTACAAAATTTTGTATATTTCCTAAGTTTAACCATAGATGATCTCTACTATGCTTCCGAATGTTTGAAACAATTGTAGGATGAGAAATATCACTCGCTGATATGTCAGATGGACAAGAACTAATTCCAACATCAGGTAACTTCATATCATTTGATGGATGATCTATTGTTTGTAGTGGTAACTGCACTTCTGTTTTGATAGGTGAAGGTACAGCAATTGAACCTTCAATAATTTGAGTGGTTCCAGTAGACAGACGATTAGAAGTAGATATGTGGGATGAATTGAAAGGAAAACACTCTGATCTGCTAGCACTTGGAGATAATGTTCCACTGCTACTACTTGTTTCTACTGAATCTTCTGAAAATAAAATATATAGAAGCATACTTTTTATCATACTATCAAAATCATATAAAATATTTTTTTCAAATGATCATAAAATTCTTCCAACCAACATATCTGTACTGCCCGTTTTATTTATTATCTAAGAGAATGATTATTATTAATAATAACTTATTAGAAAAGTAGCAAATAAACACCATCCAAAAATCAATAAATTTATTGGAATGTGAAATTTATACTGTGCTACTTAGATGATTTCAAAATCAATTACTTTTATATCTTATTTCTTTATTTTAACAGACTGTCATTCCAATCAAACATTTTTATATGTTTGATTGGAATTTTTTATATATACACAAAAAATTTATTATTTTACAGATTTTTTTAATATGATATTTAATATCAACTAACAAGCCTGTATGCCATATAGCAGCATTTTTCAAACTTTCTTGCTGACATATTACTAAATGAATAATAGGTATCCTTTTGGTTTACAAATTTTCAATTTAACGAACAGCATAAATCTATACCACTTTCCATTCTGTTAAGAAAAATTTTCTCTGTTGTGAAAAACTATTTGGTCATTGATTAATTATCCACTATAATTTGTTTAAATCAATGCTTTTCTTGCTTATTTTCTTCACTAATTGTATCAAATATATTGAAATTATTCTGCATACCTTGTTTTTAAGATAAAATTCATTTTCACTTTAACTAGAGGGTTTGGTATCAAATCTGGCATTTGGTCTATACTAATGAGTATCCATAATGTACTTACTGCAACTTTTAATGGTTTTGTGACTATATAACGCTATTTAATTTCATAAAATAATTGATGATTATATATTATTTCAAATGTATAAATCTCTAATATATTTTTTTTATTCATGTATATTTGAGAAATGACAGTAATTTTTTGTTCTATTGAAAGATGTCTAATCTAACCAATGTAATGATTTAAATAAATAAATTATTTTGTGTATTGTAATGTTTATACAGTGGTATCTCGACTTACAAGTTTAATTTGTTCCATGATGGAGCTTGTAACTTGAATTACTCGTATGTCGAATCAATTTTCCCCATTGAAATGAATTGAAATGCCATTATCCATTCCTGACCCCCCAAAAACACTGCATTTTTTTGTTATATGTTTTTAATAAGAAAAAATGTGCTTATAAATAACGAATACCATATAAAAATACAATACAATAAAATGTATTGCAAGAAACAGGTTTTATTAGGTATAATGTACAGCATTTGCCGTTTGAAATCAGACAACTTGAAGATATTAGAAATATAACAGCTGGGTTGGTATTTCTCTCCTTTAATACAATATTGTGAAATTTTATCACAATTCTGTGAATTAATTTTATTACAGTACTTAACAAAAGTCTCTCATGCATTGTTAACCTCTAGAATTTGCTTAAGATTTAGCGCCGCTAGACTTAATCGTTTTTTATCCATATTTTATTTTATTTCTAGAATTATGAAAGTGCTAAAAAAATCCTAATCTCTTGGAGAAATGTTGAGTATTAATACATATACTGTATTTTGCTATTGTTAATTTTTTTGCATTAATTTTTATTTTATTTTAAATGGCAGTATTAAGGGGTTAAAAAGGTCTGTCACAGGACAAAGTAAGTGCCACCCAGGGCTGATGTTATTCTCCAGGCAGCACTTACTTTGCCACTAGTTACTGCTTATAGCCTGAATTTTAGCTCGCAACTCAAAGCAAGAGAGATGGCTCATATCTTGGAACACTTGTAAGTCGAGACATTCATAAGTCTAGGTACTACTGTATTAGTAAATCAAAATCTTACATGATATTAAGTCATGATTAAAGATATATGAGGATGTTTTAAATTAAAAACAGAAATATCATTAAAAAAAGTTATATTTGATTTGATGAATAATAATTTACATAAATCTTCCAAAATGAATATGAACTTAAATTTAAGCTCTATTTTTTTAAATAAAATGATCTTAAATATACTTGTTATATAGCTTTATGTTTGTAATCAAAATCCATAATATTAAAGCAACAATATATTCTTTTTATTCAAATATTTTTTTTAATTCAACAGATGTAAAATTTTGTTTTGGAACAGAATTTGAATATTAAAAAGATTTTTATTATTATATTTTCTAATTAAAAGTTTTAAATCATGAATGATAAAAGACAAATAGAATAAATAAAGAAATGTTTAATATTTAAATTTTTTAGCAATTAAATTTAAAAAATATTCCTGAAATGAAAAATAAAAATATTAAAAAATATTTAATAAAATGAATGTCTTTTAAGAAAATTAAAATTTATTATTAGAATTTTTATAATTATGAAAGAAATTTTATATTTGTATATAGGTATTTGTTTGCATTCTTGTATTTACTTATCTCTTCATTATCACACTAATCTAATTCCAGCATAACTCTATAAATTTTCTTTTATCACATCAATAAATTTATGGTTAATATTACAATGATAAAAAAGATATTAATGTATCTGATATATTACATAATTATCAATACTTTCAAATGCTTTTTCTTCTATTTCTTTATCCATGATTTTAGTTAATTTGCTACAAGAGATCAGCATCATAGGTATGGCTTAATTAGATTCTAATCTATAGTAAATATAGTTGTAGCATCTTAAAATTCCCAATAGTTATTATATCAAGAACAAGTATTATCTTAATAAGTAATATATTAAATAACATATTCATAATATTTTTAAATATAGCCTGTTGCAACATTGTAAGTTAAAGTTAACTTATCAACTACCACTCCTCTCTATGCTTCCAATTATTCCAAATGCTTAATTCAACAGGAATTATTTTTTGGCTAAAGATAAGTTTATTGGTTTCTCTTCTCAAGGCCTAATCACCAGACTGATACCTAGCTGCTGTTAATGGGCCTGAACCAGGCACACTCCATGGAAAAATCACTGTTTTACAAAAATCATACAACTTAGCATTTAATGCATTAAGAATATAGAAAAACAATATAACAAAAATATTCATAAAACATAATAACTCAATTTTAAAACATAAGGACTTATAGCACAGACTTATGATAGAAAAGGGCAGCAATAATATAAGATTCCTTTATTAATACACTAATAATGATTTCTGATTAGTAGCAGTTTCTACATGAAACAAACAATTAAGAGAAAAATTTAGGCAACATTTATATGTTATAGCATTTTTAAGAAATATCAATGACTTATGAATCATGAAACTATTTTAAAACAAATGTGGATAAAAACATTATTAATGAGATGTAGTAACATATATATAAATGCAGCCTTCAAGAATATATAATTAATAATAAAAAAAATGCAGATAACCTAACTAACTTTGAAAAATCTTTATTGAAAAACAAAAATATTGTACAATGTCAAATTTTTCATATGTTATAATGTCTGGTTTGTTAAAATCAATCATATTTTGCATTTTTATAATATTTTATATTAATACTATTCAGATAGTGTTATTTAATTGAACTTCTATTTGATTTGCAATGTTATCTTCTTACTTAATGATTAAATGTTTCTGTTTGGAAATATAAGATATTATTTGTTATTGTTAATTTCTTCAGTATGGCATGAGAACTGTAGTTCATATATAAGATGTTTTATTTTTATGGCTCTCTATTAAAGGTTATGTTGTACTATGAGTAGAAGGATTAGAATTTTAATAGAAGCATTTTCTAGTTTACAAAGTTGCCTTTTCATTTTGATTGTTATTCTGCATATTATTAATGATATTAAAATACTTTTGAGTATTTATATAAAAAGTAATAAGCTTGTGGAAAAGTTAATTTATTGACTATTTTATTCATGTATTTGAAATAAAAAACTATTTTTCAATTAAAAAACATTATATTTTTGATAACAATGCAGAGCTTATAAGTAGAGTACAATATAAAAATATATCCATTATTATATTTTAAAATAATGAAGAAATAATACAGGAACATCCAAAAACTATGTTACACTATTAGGGAGAGAGAGAGAGAGAGAGAGATAATAAATTTGTGATGATAAATTACAGGAGGGAAGGAATCGTGAAAATTCTGACATCACATTATAAAAATGGTTAGATTTTTTACATTTTTATGATTTTGTATTTTATAAAAAAAATATAATGTTTATGTTAAATTGTTCAAAAAAATAGTCTATTATGTAACATAGATATATATTTGTTTATACAGTCAAACCTTGATAAGATGCTTCCATTAAGCTGCCACCCTTACTGACCACCAAGAAATTTGGATCTTCCCTATGTTAATGGAATAGGCAAACCCTGATAAGATACAGTACTATCCACCATCTACTAGTAGAAACGTCTAAACAAATATTCCTTTTAGTATTGTATTTGTCCTTATTAATCTGTCAGGAGCATATAAGATTCTCATATCCCAAAGTTCATTAGTATTGTAAATATTAAAAGCTCTTTGGATTCATTTGTAATCAGCAGGTGGGAGAGATGGAGTTAATGGTTAACCATGCATCTATTTAAGCCTGCTTCACATCTAGGTTGTAGAAAATTTAAGACTAAGAACCAGATTGTTTCCATAGAAACTAGTCATTGATACAAAATCTTGTTAATGTTTTACCATGTGAAAGACTCCTCTGTTTTTTGAAATGTGCCAGCCTTCCATTATTGTAAGTGAAGTCATTTCTTTTCAAAAACTCTCTCACTATTTTCTATATGGTACATATACTAAACTGTATAGTTTTTTAAAAATATTAAAGTTTGGATGCTAACTATATATTATTGTATTTTATTAAATTTAATAAATTCAGAGTTCATTTTCATTTCTATACCACACGTTTTCAATAAATCTCCAATCTCAATTAGCTGCTGAAATCATTCCCAAATGGATGGTGGCATCTTATCAGGGTTTGACTGTAAAACGTAAGATATATAGCTAGTTCTAAGACATTTATATCCAGCTTGAATGCTTATTTGTTACATATATTCTTTAACTTCCAACATACAAGTGTAAAATAATTTCTATTTTTTTATTTTTATGTAAAATTGGAAAAAAAATTTTTAAGCAGAAGGGGAAGAGGGTTTCCAAATTTATGATGTTACATTCAGGGGTATTAAGCTTATTGTGACAAAAAAATTATGAAGGGAAGGGAGAGGATCAAAAATATCTGAAATAGTGTGACAGTTTATGGATGATCTCTCTAAAATTTCATATTATTCCTTTATACAACACACATTATATATAAAAATAATAATAAAAAAAATAATAAAGTATAGCTAATGCAAGCGTTTATGTAAAAATAGTTATTAACATAAAATTTATTTTTTCAACACAATTATAGTTGTTTTCAATGAAAGAAATAACGATAATTTGAAATGTGAAGTGCAATTATTTATTCTTACAAAAATAGTGTTCAAAATATCATATTATTTTATACTAAATCAAACAATTAGTTTGTAGTGAGTTGATTTTTTCACTAGTATATGGATATGTTATTAGTATATACAACTGTCAACTTCGCAGATTCTTTTCCAATTCATTAATATTTCTGCTAGTTTTTTTCAGATTAATTTTAGGATAAAATACACTATATGTGTATATACATCAAATAAATTCTATATATATATAATTTATAAATAATAATTTTATTAATTTTTATTATATAAATTAATATACAGTATACAATTTATTAATTCAAAAATTATATATTCATTTCACTCTATACTTTTCTTGAAATATTTATGTATGACCTTTTTACTGAACAGATAGAATATAAATTGCTTGAGTCAATAAGATGTTATGCCTGAAAACTTCAACATGATTTATAAAATATATTGCCTGCAATTTATGATTTATAAAGTAATATTTAAAAATAATTATTATACTTCTTAAGAATTTAAGCTTTGTATTCATTAACCCCTTTAGTTTCTTTGACATTGATAGACATCAAGGAAGTGAAACAAAAAATAATAAAAAATGAGTTAAAAAATTCAATCCTGATTTTATCAATCTAGCTTTTGCAAATTAGTTTTTTTGTATATATTCAATGAAAATACGACCTTTTATCAACTGTTCCTAAATATTTTCAATTGCTGAAATATTTTTTTTAGATTATGTATAAACAAATATTGCTTATATTTGAACAGCTTGATAGAATGATTTTTTTTTATTCCATACTGTCAATTTTATAATCTAATCTACCAAAGTTACTTCCAATTTTTAGATTCAATAAATGATACTTTTTTTTTAATAAAAATTTCAAAAGATTTTTTTATAAAATGAATTATATAAATGAATTTATATTCTGTATTATATTCTATATAAAATGCTGAAAATTAAAAAATATTGTAGATAATAAGAAAATATTCATTAATTTTGTTAAAATAAATTAAAATATATCTTAATCATTCAGTTTTTGTTTCAATTTCAATTTCACCAAAATTTATGAGAAAAATCACAAAAACTGTAATGTAAAGATCCTGAAGCCATTTAAAAGAGCATAACAGTTTTATTAATTTAGAGCAGTTATTCACTTCCCAGAAAATTGCAGTTGTGGCATGTAATATTGGATGCAGTGCTATAATAAACCATCTGTGGTCCAATTAGAAGAACATAAAACATATTATATTATAGCTGTTTATGTATTAGATAAGCAGTGATGAAACTTAATTTCTGATCCCATGCAAATTATTATTTGGATAACAAAAAAAAAAAAACAACAAAATTGCATCATTTAAAATATAACTGAAAATTATCAAAAGAAAATATATTTAAAATTATTTCTCCTGGATTTTGAATTTGCAAAATCTCTAATCACATCTTTTATTTCCATATTAGAGTCCCTAGAGAGATATCGTAATGCAATCAGATGTTAATTTATATCCTCCTGCTGATCAATAAAAAACCAGAAAGCCTATGAATACGATAACAACTTCTAAAAATAGGATATAAAACGACCAATTTGGTGGCATCTGGTGGCACAAGGATTATACTATTTTCTCTATCTAGGGACTATTCCATATTTTTAGCTACTACTTCTACCACCACACTTCTCTGATTCAATGAACGTTTCACTCTTTTCATAATGCATTTAATTTTTATTGTATTATGTTGTTAATCTAAAAAAAGGATAGAGAAAGTACAAACAAAGATGATTTTGGCTTCCTGTAATTCTGGGCTCCTATGCATTGTGGAGTCTGGCACATTGTAGTTCTGTCATTATAGATGAGATTATTTGCAAATATGTTAGGATTTTTTGATATTTATAAATAACAAAATTTATTAAAAAAACTACCAAAAATTGTGTAAATGAAGTAAGAACATATTATTTCAATGAATTCATGTAATTTTTTTAATTATATCAATAAAAATTATGTTCAATAAAATTATCAATAATAATTTTATCAATAAAAATTATGTAACTCATGGTCTCTTATCAATAATTTTGAAAATTTCAATTGAATTTTTCATTCATGGCTCATTTTATTCAAAAGACTTGTTCCTATCTAAAAATATCAACTATTTCATTGATTTCATATATAGTAAAACCTGTCTAAACTGGACACTGTACAAGCCAGAAATCTGCTCAACGTGGAAAATATTTTTATTCCCAAACAACTTTCATAGAAATATCAAAGAAAATATCTATATAATGCAGAAAATGTCTAATGTGAAAAGAGAAAGCATTTTAAAATTTCACTAAATGAGAAAAAACTTGTATAATATGGAAAAATAATAATTTTTTTCATCTTATAAAGGAAAAAGTGGTTTTGAATTTGAAATCATTGGTCAACCTGAACAAGGAATGGAAGAATTTTCTGAAGTATCACACCTTGATGAAATTCAGACATTTGTAGGACAGCTTAAAGACATTAATATGCAAGTAAATGCTGAAGAATATGTCAATACTGATAAAAACACTGATATCAAACTATGAGTGATATCAAAGTGTTAATAAAACACGCAGTTCAGTCTTACTTGTTACATATTTTTCTAATACAATATTATATGTAAAGTTTATTTGCTTTTCAAAAATACTCTATTATATTATTAATAATTTTCATATATTTTTTTAATTTTAAGTTTAATTTATAAAAAAATAGTTGGCATTCAAGGGGTTAAAATAAACTAATATCTATTTATTATTCTGACTGAATTATTTTTTTAAATATAAAACAAGATATTTTGAAAAATTGCAATTTGTAGCAAATTATGTTATTCACCAAACATTCATATGAGTAAATATGATTTATATTTGTTTTCTATTCACTTTGCAATTTTTTAATCATGTTAGAGTGAAACTATGTTATACAAGGCAATCCTTGTATAACATGGTTTCACTCTAACGCCATTAAAAAATTTGCAGAAATTCTCATATAACATGATACTTCTATAACAGTTTTTACTTAACATATTTAAAAATTACATTTAGTCTCCTATAATATAAAACATTTTCATTAATTTTTGTAAATCCACACTATGGACACATAATGCACACAAAATGCAATCATTGGAAAATACTTTTCCAAACGTAGTTATAACTGCAACTTTGCTAGTTTGCAGTGAAAAAGATGATATTCAATTGATTTTCACTTTTAATTTGAAACTGAGTTAACTGAATTAATTTTGAAATTGACTTAATTATTGGCCATTGAGTATTTTGTGTTCCAAATGTTTAGTTCTTGGATAAAAAGTAAGTTTTTATTTTTCAATAGAAGAATGTGAAATAAAAAAAAACTTTTTTTTATTCATAAATTTTTTTTGGGTATGGGTTAAGAAACAATTGTTTTATAATGGGTTGTAGCAGATACGATACAGATTTTGTAAAGACAGCAAAAAATATACAAACTTTAAATGCAGAAAAAAGTTAAACAAGTGAAGTTTATATTGTTAAAAAGAAAAAATGTTCTCATTTTTAATGAACAGTGAAAAGGAAGATATAATTATTAAATAAATATTATTTAAGCTATATATTTTTTTTTCTTTCTTTATGTTTCATGTTATTAATATTCTTAATAAAAATTAAGTTTCTTATGTTCTCATTAAAGGAAATTATTTATTTTTTAATTGGTTTTGGAATGTAACTCTCACTTTACTTTAATAACTCACTACAACACTTCTTGCAGTATTGGGATACGAATTTTATTGTATACTTTATAACAGAACAAACGTTTTCGGCCGTTCGCCATCATCAGGTTCTACATACAAGCGTTAC
>WUQG02038317.1:0-10758 GCA_011317285.2 Androctonus mauritanicus | reverse complement strand
TTTTCACGAATTATATTTAATGAGTCGAGCAATTTTATACACATTATTTTATCATATAAAAACTTGAACATTAAATTAAAGATTTGAAATGTTGACGTTGTCTTAATACCTTCTATTAACCTTGAGATGTGATTATATAAGGCTATCCAGTAAAAAAATTGGAAAATAATTTCGATCGCATTCTACATCAAAACAAAAGATATTAACCAAGAAAACTTCATTTAAACCGAGAAGTAAATTAGTTCCAAGTAGCATTATAACTTATTAACCGACTTTTAGTTAGTTTAAACTCATTTAGTGTGATCCACTTAGGTGTGAAATTTAGCTCTGCAGAACTAATATGTTAGATTTGACCTCGATGCTTGGCTTTGGGTGGCAAAATATTTTTTTTATTCTTCTTCTTTTAACTAAATGACATTTCTAGTGTAGTGTCCTCGTTTAGAAGAAAATAACACTTAAATATAATTAGAAGTGGAGTATTACAAGGTATAGTGTTCGTAATAAACGCATGAAAGGAATTATAGATCCATTGTAAAACTATACAAAAATAAATTGCGCAAAATTTATAGCGTCAAATTTCCTTTTAAAAAGAAATTATTGTTTAATAAAATTCTAATGACTGACTATTTAAAGAATACATAATTTCCATTATTCTCTATATTACTATTTATATATATTTATGGTCACGTACTTTATCGGATTATAAATGATCAAAAAATATTCCAAAATTGGCTATAAAAATAACTAAAATATGAATTATTTTATACCTGATAGGCGTCTTTGATGTTAATGGTTTCTTTGCTGAGAGCCACGTGTCCGGCAATTCCGACTCCAAATTGTATCGGTGGAATTTTTTCCATCTGTTCGGCAGCGGAGATAGCATCTTCAAGTTCACATTTTGGTGTTACATCGAACAATTTTGCGACTAAATACCTGCTATCTCTGCTTCCCTTGGCTAAGAAGAGACTTCCACGATCGCTGTTAGTCAGCATGCAAACGTTGACCAGAATTTTGTGGCACAGGGTATCGATATCGAGTTCGTTAGAAATGTCTCTGATCAATTCCATCAGCAACTCGTGTTCGTCTAGATTCTTCAGGTGATTAATTTGCACTCTAGACATTGATTCCATGCTCTTCTTCCTCTTGGGTTGGTGAACGATACTGCGAAACAGTTCGGTGGTGACTGAATTCCTTCCACCTTTAGAAAATTCGGCATATGCGTTGGAAAGAGTTTTTTCCGAATCGAAATGATCGGAAAAATTACCGCAACCCATGTCTTCATGTAAGAAACCACGCACGTTTAACCATTCGGTAACCATGTCCTGTGAAGCGTTCATCGAATACCATTTTTTGGCAAATTTGGGATGGGTCACTAGATAGTGATCGACGAACATTTCTTGATCTTCGTGTCCGCACCTGCATAGAAAGTCGATTCTCTCTTCGTTCCTTTCTTCGAGGAGAGGTTGAAAATCGTCCATGTTTAGCCAACCTGAAAGCAAACAGTAGCGATCTTTTAGAGAGTCTAGGAAACCAACGAGGAATTAAGCCAATAGGAAATGCGTGACGTCAACAGTGGCTCTTTTCAGCCAAGTCGATTGAAACCTTAAGAAAGCCGCATTAAACAGGTGCCCAGACGGTTGCCATAGTTATGAGGAACGTGATTTTGACATTGCCATAGAGGTCTATCATAAATTTTAAAGGACACGCCAATTTTTTTTATTATAATAGCAAAAATCGCATTGGTATATAAACAAAGCGAGATATGTCGGTATTGTTTCCACCTGTAGACTACAGGTTAATGCTACTGGCGTGCTCCTGTCAGAAAAAAAAGAAAAAATAAATAATTTTACTTTAAAGACAGGTTCTTGTATGTGGTACGATTTTCATTCCCATATACCTAACGAAGCGGGCAGAATGGAGGTGTCGTTAGACAAGTTCTTTTCACTCCAAGGTCTCAAAAACCTTGGTTGTTCAACCTTCGAGAAGACGGAAAACTCCTTCGGACTAGTCACGTGATTTCTGTGACGTCACCGACAAGGAAAGAGCGTCCTGGAATATTAAATTAAGCTTCAAGGTTAGACGTCTATGTTTCTTTACTTAAATATCGTTTTATAATTATCCCCAATATCGATTATTATTATTTTTTTTTTATTTTTATCGCCATCGACTGTTTCGAAAAGTTACAATAATTCGAAAATTTGTTAAAAAAGCTTTTTTAATCTAACGCAAACAACATTTCCGCAAGCAATCACATAAAATGATACAAAAAATATTAATGTAAAAACAAAAAAATAAAATTATATACATTAGCTATTGTTTTCCTGTTAAAGATCACGTTTTTTTGCGTCCTGTTAAGAATTTATTTTCCGCATAATCAATGTATAAAAATCATTTTAAAATGTATGTATGTATATATAAATATATATTTTAAAACTCGGAAAATATTTTTAGAACCATCCTTCTAATCTAATTTTAAATAGGTCTATGTAAAACAGTTCCAGTTTTGGGACAACAAAATCCAACCCTGTTTAGAAGCATCCGACTCGAAGCAGAAAAAAATATGCAAATAAAAAAAATAAAGTTTAATTATCTCGAGAACAACTTGTTTTGATAATAAAAAGCAAGTAATAATTGCACTCATTTCGCGAAGGAAATCTAGGAGATGTGACTTTAGGCTAGTGCCAATTACTTTTTAAACTGTTGTGGTAGAAAAAGTTTTCGGTCCCTCTTGCGGACTTAATAAGAAAAATATATATATATATCGATTTTTTTCGTTATTTAAAATGTACCCAAAGTTAAATTGCTCTAAACTGTAAACAAACTAAAAAACTTGGCTTAGCAAAATTAAAGTAGATAGATAAAGCAAAAAAAAAAAAAAAAAAGCGAGGTGAATACCTGTCTACAATTTGTTTTTTTGTGAACTTACTTTGGGGATTGGTTCTTTTAAAGACGATGCCGATAACATAATAAACGCAAATGATCCATTGTCTCGCTACATCATCCTTTTATTCTTCGGACCGATTCTATTTTGGGGAGACCAACGAGGAACAACAGTTGCTTCTCTCCAATAAAGTGACGTAGCACACGACGATTTCGATTCTAATCACATTGGTGGAAGGAAATCACGTGCCGCCAATGAGGACGAGGTAAGTTTCATTTTGCCACCGAGGTAAGAATGGCGGGAAAGAACGCGTATTCGGGAATATCTCTTAATGCGAGTTGACAAAGTAACCGAGCGTACGCTAAATCGTCTTAATAGTTATTCATCTCTTGCAGCCTTTCATTCGCTTGAATAATGAATAATGCAACAATGAAATTCTGAGAACGAATTAAAAAAAAATAAGTCGTCGACTGAATGAATTTGTCAATGAATGGAAATTAAGTCATTACTGACGATGCACGGTATTTTTTGAGATGAGATATATTTTACGTTCTGTCGTTTGGCCAACTTGTAAACTCTTCAAAAAAATCTGCGTTATTAATAGTTATCGTTATTCAATCTGAGTAATATAAATCCGTTATATTACTACGGGCCTTATCAGTTATTTGTTCATTAGTGATTACGTTCGTTTTCGGTGCTGATAGCAATAAAGTGAAACGTTATCGGTTAGATATTCATTCTTAAACCGTGAACCTTTGGCATTTTTAATTGATAAAACGTAACGGTTGTTAGTTTTACCTAAAAACCGCGCCTACGCGTTAATCGCGATAACATTTGCCATTTACGGAACTTATGATAGGATTTATCCGTCTGGCATGTTTTTTTTTACATAAGAAGAAACCTTGGCGTGTATTAAGGAAGTAGATTAAAGTAATCCGAATTAGCAATGATACCATTGGTCAAGATAGAAACAGAACAAACTTGGTTACATCCTGTCTTACATCTACGTTTCCCGGACGTTCTACGATATCATCTTCCGTTACTCTCCATGTTTATAAAAATTTCCGATTCCTTTCCATAATTTCGTTGTTAGAAAATTTTTTATTAAAGTTATAAAAATTTATCAAGGAAAAGAAAAAATAGTAATAAAAAAAATATTGTATATAGGTTGAACGGCTTAGAGAACCTTTGGGTCATTCACTTGTGGCCTAGATGCGGCGGCTGCTCATCATTTATAAAGGATG
Source organism: Androctonus mauritanicus (assembly GCA_011317285.2). Taxonomy (NCBI): domain Eukaryota; kingdom Metazoa; phylum Arthropoda; class Arachnida; order Scorpiones; family Buthidae; genus Androctonus; species Androctonus mauritanicus. The sequence continues at coordinate 6,633 of WUQG02038317.1, read as the reverse complement.
TTCTCTTTATTCAAATAGATCTTTTTTTCAGAATTTTCATAAGAAATGCTGTGAGCGGTAGATTCCGTAAAGAAAAATTAAATTAGGATGCAGATATCAGAAGAAAAACAGCTGCCGCCAACAAAACTTGTCTGCCAGGAATGATTGATCAAGATCAACAAGTTGTCAATAGAAGACTTCGTGTACAGTACGAGTTGTATTATCTTAGCAGGGGAGACACATTTAATCCTTATTTTGCATTGATAAAAGGGAGTGTAGATAAATTAGAGGTTGAACTAGGACAAATTTTATTTTGTTAGATTTATTAGGAGCCATTAAATTAGACGCAAAGACAAGAGATTAAACCCGATAAATTTTGTAAAATATAACGGCATTCAATCTTTTTATCAATTTATTTTTCCCTTGTTTAAAAATTATCAATGGTCGATCATCCGTCAGATGAGTTTTATAAACAAAACAAGGTTATTAACCCAGTTTGATTCCTTTCAAACTACAGTATGTATTACGAAATTTTTGCAGTAATTTATTTACTACATCCATACCGCTATAGCAAAACAGGAAAATGACAATAAAATATCATTAGTAACATCCATTTTATGCTCCGAAGCATATCTTCATGCACAATCGAGATTCATTGGCATCCGAGTAACGCCTTATCGCTTTTCCATCTGGAAAGTTTTGTGTTGAAATTTTATTAAAGTTAATGGAAAAATCTAAAATTAATAATAAAATAAGTTTCTAAATTTCGATTATTCACTCTTTAAATCGCTTTTGTATAACTGTTATATCATAAAAGCAAGTTTAAAACCGATATGTCGCAACATTGTATAACGTAGTATATGAAGCAAAAAGTGAAGTTTTTATTCATAAATTTTATTCGAATTCATAAATATCGATGGATAAAAATTCCACAACATAATTTTAACTATTAAAATATATTTTAAATAAATATTTTCTTTATACAATTACCATTTATAATGCATATATTAATTAACACTAAGACAGTTTAGGTAACAAATTCAAACTAATTTAGTCAAAAAATTTAATTTTGATAAAAATAAATAAGCAAATAATAAAATTTATCGTGTTTTAATTGGATTTCGTTATTAAAAGAATCAAAACAGCATTATCATCGCGTATATATCGATTTTAAATCAACTTCCACAGAAATGACGTCACATCCCTATAATATTATGATCGAGAGAAAACCTGTTTCATTCTTAAAAGAACAATGACAGTAACATCCTGTTCTGATTAATGTTAAAAATGATACAAATTTTGATAATTCCGCATGATTCTTAAAATTACTTCTTCCGTAAATGATTTATGTCACGAAGCCATGTGGAGAATCAATCGCATATATTTTAAGCTATACCAGCACTTATCGGTTGATTGTTAGAATGTTGACCGCATAAGACAAATAAGTTTTCAAATATCATTTATAATAACGCTAGACGAGTACATAAAGTATCGTAATTCAACTAGACACGTAATGTGTCATTTGGGATATCCTATTCCAACATTGCCATTCATTTATCATACTCATCGATGATAACGTCCGGAATCGTACGAATACCTTAGGATTTTTTTCTTCGTTGTTGCCAGATAGATGACTGTTGATATTTATATTTTTTGTAATAAATATGTTTAAAATATTGTATTAATATTACTATTTTATTGTTATTTACGTGCCTTTTATTTTTCATAAAATTTGATAGGTATTTGTCGATTTAAAGAAATTATCGTCGTTTGGTATTAAGGAGAGTACCGGAAACAAGTGGCGACATTTCCAATGATCCGTCGGAAGTAACGCATCGATCGTCTGACAAATTGGAAATCCGATTAAGATAAAGAAAAAAAGAAAGAAAAAAGTTCACTAACATTTATCTATTGATTGTTTTTGACTAAAATATTATTCCGAATATTTTTTCAAATAAAATTTTATAGAAAATTGATTTTGGTATTACGATTATGCGTAACGGCCGTTAAATTATTAACGCGCCCTATCGTTTAAAATAAAATATAATTTTTTAATTTATAATTTCAGTTCTTTAATTATAATTAGAAATTTAATTATTCTTATCGAAATATATTAAAATTGAGGCTATTTAACATTAAAGTGTATTGAAATAATTCAATACTTGCACAAAGATTCAAAATAGAGATTTTCCAAAATAGCTTCTCTCTCTCAAAAAAAAAAAAAAAAAAAAAAAAAAAAAAAAATAAATATATATATATAAAAAAGAAAAAAGCTCAAAAATTAATTTTTTTTTTAAACGTATACCAGCAGCAATAAAAAGACGAACATGTCATAAATGCCGCCTAAAAAATGCTAGATTTAATTAATATAAATAAAAGATATTGCTTTACATGTAGCCTACAAAACCACTAAATGATTTTTCAGAGGAAAAAAATTTAACGCGCAAAAAAACGGTAATCTTATACTATCAAACAACACGTTTTTTATTATCGATTGGGATAAATATGAATATAACTAATTCAATTAAGTACAAACGATGAAATTCTCTGGAGTTATTTAAAAATTCATTTTATTTCACCAATTTAAAACAATTTCGGCCAGGATATTTATCGTGAAAGTAAGCCTATGAGATAAAAAAAGAATTTTGAAAATATTTTCCTCTATAATACTTTTCGTGATAAAACGAATTTGAATAAATGAAAAAAAAAAGACTATAAAGGAGATTAGGAATGATATAAACGATCAGACGAAATATTCAAAAATAAAGAATCAAAATTACATTGAATTTTAAATTGCTTACATGTACTAGGTAAGTAATAAGTCTTCCTTATCTGATAAGCAACAGAAGTTCGCACTGTTAAAGAAGTTTATAATCTTTATACAGATATTTTTCCTGTAATATTCAAGTTTTGAATATTTTATTCTTATCTAGCTTTATATTTTCATTATTTTTTTCATTCGATTTTGCTTGTTTTAATTTGATATTTGACATTACTAAATGAGTAATACGATAATAGAAAAATGTCTTTCGATTTTAACAATGTTTTTAACGAAAACTATCCGCAGAAATGTTAACATCGATTTTTAATTCTGCACAAAAAATTGTGTTTCTAAAAAAACAGAAGAATAAAAAAAAAAGAAGAGATAATGCAGTCATTTAAATTATGAACGTCGATATACAGATAACAATAAGTAGCATGAATGCTGACTCTTTAGACTGGTATGTAGACTAACTTCTTAATATTTATAAACGGCCTATTTTATATATATATATATATATATATATATATATATATATATAATAAGTGCTGTTCAAGATTTCTTGTGCAATATAAAAACATTTAATGGAATACTCTCTTCAGATTCTTAACATATGTATTATTAATTTTTTTTAAGCTAGATTTTCATATTAGAAAGTTTATTATACTTATTTAATACATTATAATTTATTATTTTCATTGCTAAAATTGTATATAAAATTCAAAAACGTAATAGAAGAACCTATCTGTAATATTCCAATAGATTCCTATGAAAAAATATATCCTGGTTTGCGTCGAATCATTTTACATCGCGTTTTCGGGAACATATCTATGACGCAAATCGAAGATCTGTCAACATAACTAATTCAATTATTTTTTATATAAAAGCCATATTTTCCCTAATTTTGAAAGGAAAATAAAAAGATTAATAGATAAAAATTGCGCGTTATCGAATTTTTAATTACAAGCCTAAATAAATTAGTAAGAAAGTAATTTAATAAAATAACATATTAATTTAAATATTGTGCCATATAAAAGAATATGCTTATAACAAATTAAATTTCGTTAAAATAAGTGACATTTAAATATAAAATATAGATAAACAAAAATATTTAAGAATAATGAGAAAATAAAAAAGTTCCGGGGGAAAAAAAAGAGGAATGATTCTTTAACCTAAAAAACCACAAAATTTTGGATAAAAGACACGTTTCGGGGGTGCTGTGTACAGAATACTTGTTTAAAATGACAAAGATGCGTCCTGTTAAGTAAGAGACGGGTTAAACGAGGGTCATTCCTAAAGCGACGCTCGATTCGTTCCTAGTAAATAAATTGCAAAATTTGCTTAAGGCGACATCTGTTGATTAAAATTCCAATTAGTAATCGTAACAGAATTATTATTATTATATTTTTTCCCCAATTAAATTTTATAAGAAAATTTTTAATTGCAATATTTTAAAAATTCGCAAATGACAAATTTAATAACGAATTTTATTTTTTATTTTTTAATTTCGAAATAGCGTATTTTATAATTCCTGTCAAATTATTTGATTATGATTATAAAACTGAATTTCTCAATCTAACTTACACATATGTTTGCTACAATCTACCGGGAAGTTACAATAATGGTTCGAGATAACTGATATACATTAAGCTTTATAAAACACAGCGTAAAATTCTTAGAAAGTACATCCTAAAATAATTAAAACACACATATATATTAATTATTGATTCGTAATTAAGTAACCATATTTACTTACAAATAACTCGAGTTATTCGGTAAACCTGAAGCCAATCTTCTATTTGTTTACGGGATTGCATTTTCTTATTTATTCTACAGAAGTGGGAACGAACTTTACAATGTTTATATCTACTATTCTTCCTTTAAAATTATCAGACGAACCCAGATGAACAACGTCCCACGATTTTATACGAGAGAAAGATTCCAAGGACAAAACCTTCGGGACAAAATCTTACCTTGAAATAATTTCAGTTCCATTTTAGTTTTATAAAGTTCTGCTTTCTGTTCTTTTTGTTTAAGAATTTACAATGTTGTACAAACCTCAATTTAATTATTTCTTCTATAACTTCCTCGTATTTATCAGAACCAATTGATCAGAACTGAAGTTGCGCTCTTTGAATACTCTTAACATTTCTCACGACAGAGGAAAAATATGGATTGTGAAGAAAGCTAGCGTATTAAAACACGAATATTTCGATATCTATTTGATTAAATAATTATTTAAAATAATAAAAAATATTATTTTTGTTTAATTGGATCGATAACTTTTAATCAGGCATAGAAAAATTGGTGACTCGCGTGTATCCGAGACATTACTGCAACTTTTCATATTGATTCTTAACGGATATTAGTTTAATAAACGGATAAGTTCATACGAAGACTACTAATGACTCAAAAAGGTAACTAAAGGTCGTAATTTAAGTGTTATTATGGGTGTATAGAGAGATTCGTGTAGCCTTGAAACACTTAAAAATCATTTAGCCTTCAAGTAAGTAGAAGGTAGATATCCATGCAATTAAAACACAAATAATAAAAAAAAAATTCATTAATTAAATGGAAAGTGCTTTGAATTAAAAAACTGTACTGATTGATTTTTTTTAATTTATTAAAATATGATATAATTCAGTTGCGCAAAATTTATAATGAAATGGCACATTGCGCTCATCAAGTTTTAAAAGTTAGTATAGAAGAGAATAGCGAAATTCAATTTCAAACAATATTCGAAATTGACTAATCTTATTTGGATCTTATTTCTCTTCCCATAGAATCAACTTTGGAATATAATAATCCAATAGCAATATACGTATAGTAGTTGATTCAATTATAATTTATATTCAATTCAATATCAGCGGCTATGTCACATTATTTAATTTTATCGTCATAAAAATTTTTTTATACGTAATTCGAAAACCAAATATCTCAGAGCATCGAAATTCTTCCAATATTTTTCAAAACACACGGCTATTAACTTGATAATATCAATTGGTGTCGTTACAAGATGGTGATAGTCTATTTATCTTTTAATGCCATTTCTAATCAATAATGATTACTAAGTGATGAAGCTAATCAAAATCCTATCATAGACTGATCACTCTTGGGGATTTACGGTCCGTCCAGGACCTCATATAAATTTTACAAGATTGAAACGTGGATTCGATCGAAAGTATTCTGATTGAAAAGCGAAGTGTTTCCATGCAGGCAATTTTACTGAATACGTGTTAAACATTAAAATCAATAATGGTACCTGTCTGTATCGTTGAAAGTATTTTTAATGTGAGCACAGTCGCCAAACTGGAAGACAGAACTTGAAAGCGCTACTATAGCTTTATTATTCAATCAAAAAAAAAAAAAATTAATATATAAAAAAATAAGCCAAGTTACAATACTTAGAATTTTTAGAATATCTGTTATAATCTAGATGCGGCTACTTGGTTGACAATTAAGAAAAAATAACAATAATGTCAATCAAAATAATCGCATATAAACTGTAACAAATATCATAATTTCTTAGTGTTATACTTAGCATATTTTTTACATATAAATTTCTCATCCTCAACATAAGAGCATTCTTTGATACTATAAATGCAATGATGATTGTGTTACTGATGAAAATATTAGTTTAGAAGGATGATTACCAGTGCAGAATGACACTGCTCTAATATACAATTGCGCATGTCTGACAGAATACACTGAATAGGATGGCAGGTGTTATTTCTGCATAGGTTAGTTCAGTTCGTTGCTTCAGATCATGCATTGATGGCATTATGGCATATACTTTGTCCTTGATGTTATTCCAGAGGGTCGGCCGGATGGCCGAGTGGTAACGCTCCGGCTTGCCACCCTGGAGGGTCCGGGTTCACTCCGGGTCCCGCACC
>WUQG02038306.1:0-10758 GCA_011317285.2 Androctonus mauritanicus | reverse complement strand
AAACAATTTACCAATTTTGAAAAAGAATTATTGTTAGAATTAATAGAAAAATATAAAGATGTGATAGAAAATAAAAAAACTAATGCAGTGTCAATAACACTAAGTTTCTGCGCATGCGTTAACCCTGAGTTTCTCAAACAACCCAGCTATCAGCTAGGGTAGTTCATTTGACTCGAGGTTGTTTCATATGACTTGGAACGAAGTTGATGAATACAAATTTAGATATAACTCCTCATATAATTCTAACTCTTCCAGTAACTTGAAATGATGAATACGGCCGTAAGTTAATATTTATCATCTGCTGTTGAGTGCTATTATTTTGAGGTATTCTGTTTCACCTCAATAATCATTTCTTGGAATTACAAATGATAACTGTTGTGTGAATTGATCATCACTTAAACTAACAAGTAATAAAATGACAAAAACACATACAAAAAAAAATATAGAAATAAATTGCTTAGGCAATGGTTTTGAATCCTGAGAGAATATAGTTTTAATAGTGATAAAGCCCGTCAAAAATAGTACCAAATGAAAGAGGCCAACATTCAAAAACAGACGAGTGGTCAAATTGGTGACTGTTTCAAGATATATAATTTTATGGATTGCTATATTAATACCTATTTATTAGAGAGTTAGAGATTCACCCCCACTGACATATGATTAAATATGCAAACAGCAATCTGTTATGTTAATGATTCATATAAAAAGGTATATATATCTCAAAAATTATATCTTTATAACAATATCAAAATGACTTCTGATCCTTTGTGAATTTTGATCTATAGTTGACTTTTTCCATTTGGTATTAATTACTTTTGTCAGGCTTAACAATAATTGCAATTATATATGTATATGAATGACTTTAGATCTTCCATGTTTTCAGACACAAAAGTATAATTATACTTTTGTGTGTGAGAATGTGGAGGATATTATGAAAGTATGATCACATTTTCATAACAGAAAAGAATACTAAATTTTCATTTTCTAACCTGGACAATCATTTGCCAATAGATATGTCTAATGGCATTAAGAATGTTTAGAGTGATAAGTGAATAACTGATCTTCAAATAATCTGAGTAGATATTTCATTCAATTTGCCTAGTTGTTATAACTCTATAGATGAAACATGTTGATTCTGAGATTTTTCTACAGATTTCTTCATTAATCAAGCTACAATCTAAAATCAAATGTCAAAGTTAGACAGTTCTAATGGTAAAAACCCTCATGAAGACTATATGTTGTCATCATTTACAGAATAACAACAGCAATAATTACATTTTAGATTGATCATCATTAAGACTAACATGCAGTAATAAAACTGCAAAGAAATGAGTAATTTACATGAAAAATACAAAAATAAGTATGGTGCAAGATGATTTCGAAGTCAGACAGATGATACTTTTATTGATAAATACTCCTGTAAAGGCCTTGCTGTTATTTTTCCATACTTATACACACAAAAAAAAATGCATTACATTTATCATTTGACAGATTCAAATACATAAAGTATATATAAAAATGAAAAAATACTTTTTAATTGTATTTATATCACTATAATATTTCTTTGACAATAATTATATATAATTTTTTAAAAATCTTTAATTTTAACTTACCTGAATGATTTATATCAGCTATATTGTGATATTGCACTTCTGCACAGAAAAATTAAAGGCACAGTAGCAACTGTGCCACAACCTACAATATAGAACTACATCAACTGTCCTTATTTTGTAGCACTATTTCAGTAGTTCTATGGCATTGAAATATTCTGTGAAGTATAATTGACATAGTTCTATGTTATAGGTTTCAGCACAGTTGCTATTTTACTCCATATTTTTATTCATATTAATTGTGAAATAAGTTTAAATCTATTCTGTAAATTAAAAAAATAAAAATCCAATTCATTTACATAATTTTTTTTCCTGTAATTAGGTTTCTTAAATGATCTTATAAGGGATTAAAAAATAAATTTAAAAAAAAAAGATAAATTTATATATTTTGGGAATTACAAATTTTTGTGGAATTGGGAATTAGCATTAAAGAAAATGCAACTCTAGAAGATCATATGTTAGCCTTTTGGAGCTCTAGGATTGCATTTTCTTTTATACTTAATACTTTTATATTTTATTTTATATTTTTAGTTATTTATAGAGCATTTTCTTTTATATTTGTAATAGCAGTCATTGCAGTTACAGGTAACCCTCAATTTATGCTGGAGTTAGGTCCTGCCATATTATTTTGTAGTTCAAAATTTTATAATTTGAGGTAAAATTACTATAGAAATATAAAACTTACATACTCAGGTGGTTCTTTTTGTTCTATTTAAAGAACTTCTAGAAAAGCACAAATTTGTGTAAACCATGTATAACAGTAACAAAATCTATGAAGTACAAATTTCATAATTTTGACACTATATAATTTGAGGCTTTGTAAATTAAGGATTAATTTAATCAATTTTATAGCTATAAAGCAGTTTGATTAGGAACTTTTCTTTTTTATCTACCTGTAATTAAATTATTATTTAGAAATATTTAAATTATTAGCCCTTAATGTCTCCATAAATTTTTCAGCTGGTGCAGATATTAAAGAAATGGAAAATAAGAAATTTAAAGACTGTTTTACTGGAAATTTTCTTTCTCATTGGGATAGTGTATCAAGAACAGTAAAACCTGTCATTGCAGCTGTAAATGGATATGCAGTAAGTTTATTTTTAATAAATTTTATATAAATAATAATTTCTGGATTTCAAAGATTTTTTCAACTAATCCTTTAAGATTGCAGTCCCCAAAGTATAATATGTGCACTCCTAAGTACTTCAGAAATTTTTAGGAATGCACATTTTTTACTTGTCATAATACATGTCTGTTGTAAAGGATGTGTAATATTTTCTCTATTGATTAAGGTCTGCATGATTAAAAAAGTTTGGGGATTGCTATTTTAAATCATAAAAATTCAGTTTAATCATGTGTTAAATAATGGTAATTACTGGAGTGAATTTTGTTCTCATTTTTGTAATTAGATAAGTATATTAGCATATTTCTTGAAAAAATGAATAATAATCTTGAGTTTAGGAATACATAAAAAATTTTTCCCTTTGAAATCAATAATTTTGACTCAGTTTTACAACCATTTAAAAATTCAATTTTACAAGCATTTTTCAGAAATATATCACAATTATAAATTTGAATAAGACTATACATTATCTTTTTATCAATTCCAGATGGAAGGAAACTTAGTTCTCATAGTTTAAACCTAATACTGGTTATATAATAGTAACTGGGAACATATGATACCTGTTAATGTTTTGGAAATTTTAATTTCATATCTGAAAATTATAAAATTTTTTTCTTTGTATTGTGATGAAATTTAGTTTTGTATTCTGAAATATTTTTGCTCTAAAAAGAATTTTTTTAATTCATTATCCTTCTTCCTTGCATAATAATTAACAAAAAATAAACATTACACTTGAAAATTTTTTTCTGTTTAAAATAAAAATAGAACTTTTTATTCTCTGCTAATGATTTTTTTTAATTATAAAAATTTTCTTCTTGGGTAAACAAATTAATACACATTATTAAATAATGATAATTCCATTTATATCTTATTAAGTATTTCTATCAAATGACAGTTCTAATTCAATATTATTCAATCTAAAATTGCAATTAAGAGTGAATTTAGACTTATTGATTCTTGTTATAATAGACATAATTTGCAATACATGGATTTAATCATGATAATACCTAATGCATAAGTATTTTATCTTATTTTATCATTAGGAGTTTTGGCAAATGAAATTTTTATTATGCCTATTATATAAGTTACAATTTATGATAATGAAGATATAGATAAGATTTAATTAATACAGCAATTTCATTAAAAATTTTAATTAATTATGTTAATTAAATATATAAATTAGTAATTAAATTTATCATCATAGTAATTAAATTTAAATACAGTATATATAAATTTCTTTCTATTTAATTTTCATTTATGATGATGTTTAAAATTTATAATTCAAATAAAAATATTGATTTTATAGTAAGAAAAAATTTATCATTAAAAGAAAATTATTAAAATATTGTATTTTATTTTGATTGAGATTAAGATTTAAAAAATTTTATAAATTGCTAATTACTGTATAAGTAATTAGCAATTGAAATGGAAAATTATTTACAAAATTAAATATACAAGCATATTGGCTGGTTAGAGTATTTAATTATTAATGTTTTTAATAAATTATTTAAAGAACCATTTTTTTTTTATATGAGGCATATTCAAAAAGTAAGGACCTGATCAACTTTTTAAAAATGTAATATTCAAATAAAATTTTTATTATTCTTAAATGTTTGTGAACTTTAGATCACTTCTCAATATCTTCATTGTAGAGTTCAGATATTTGTCATAATAAGATACTAATTTCTGTATCCTTTCATTGAAAAAGCCCTCCACCAATTTTTCTAGTCAAGTTTTCCAAATTTCAGTTTGACATCATTCTGAAATCAGTATGACATTAAAAATTTCTTTGGTGATTATTTTTATATGAAAAATCCATGTTTCATCAATGATGATAATATGGTTTAAAACCCAGCATTTTCAATTTTGTATTGCTCCAAGAAATCAATGCTGTGGCTATTCAGTTTTTTTTTTTTTTTGTGATAATGTAATTTTTCAATAATGATTTCATAAATCACAATTCACAAAATTCAGTGAAATGAGTTTTAATTCAGAAATTGTAAATCTGTTTTTCAAATTTATTTGTTCACTTTTCCACAGATTCTTCACTACTATAAATGGCTGATAATTCAAACATTTGGTATGAACTTAGTTCTTTCTTTATTGAATAGAAATGATGTAGAATTTTCAATTTCTATTTTCACTTTATTTTCTCTTCATTCATTTTCTATTTATAAACCTTAAGAAGTTGTTGAAATTTTAGCTACACAAATGGTTATTTGTATTTAAAAATCTTATCCTGGACCAACTGCTGCAACTGGCAAGATTTTTTGATCATCTTGTTCATTTTTAATCAATATTGTGAAAAATAAGTAACAATTGTCTATCTACAACATACCAACTGATTTTTTTTAAATACATTTGAAGTTAATTTAAATGTCTCATTCCTGATAATATATTTTAGGATCTTGCTATCTGAATACACCTCATATATTATAGAAAAATGAATCTGATATAGTAATCCCAAATTTGTCCTCTCATGTTATGTTATCCCACATGTATATTGTTGTCCAGGTCCAATTTATTAATTAAAGTGAGCAAATTAATCTGCATTTTATTATATTGCTTTTATGTTATCAACAAAAACTGGTTTAAGAGTAACTTATATCTCAGATACATATAAGTTGTTCTTATCCTCAAATAGTATCTAATTCCATTTATTGAGCCAGGACTCAGTTTTGAGCCTGACATCTGGGTAAAAATCCAAACTCCCTTCCATTGATTTAGAACAAAAAGTAAGTCAATTGCATGGAGCTCTGTTGTATGTCATCTTGGAGAATTTGTGTTCAATTCCAAGTTCTGTACCTCCAGATTTCTTCATGAAGGATTTAGCTCAGCTCATTGAACTGATTTTTTATCTTGTTATTGACCACTACAGTAATGGGTGGACTATAATGAATGCTGCTGAAATATCCCTGCTGTTTACTTCCAGCAGAAAAATAATATAAATCAAGAAAAAATGTCTCACTAAGATATACAGCAGACTATGAAATTGCATTGAAATGCCTTGCTCCTTAATATCCAATAGGATAGAAAGTGAGATAAAATTTATTAAAAAAAGATATTGAAGGACTTCTAGAAGGCCTTCAATATCCTATATGCTACAAGAATTATAGGGAATTCATGAACAGGAGCTGCTGACAAAATTAAAAGGATATCTGGAAGAAAATTTTCCTTATTTTCACAATTTATTCAAGGTTTAGATACGACTTAAAAAGTTAATTCTGTTGCTTTCCAAATCAAGTTTACTGCCATATTTGCTTCTGTTACTTAGTCAACAAGAACCACATATGACAGCAAACTTGATTTGGAAGTTATATCTGAAGATTTTTTAAGATGCTGAACTCTCATAATGAGAATCTCAAACTCAATGGTTTTTGTTGAAATACAGGAGCAAAATGTGCTTAAAGAATTTGATTTTAATTTAAGCCACAGATCAGACAATTTCAAAATTAATTTAGGGGATGGAATTTATTGAATCTGAATTGAGATTCTTGAGGACTTTGATTCAAATGAGCAATGAATAACAATAAGGCAAGGACTAAAGAGGATGCATGTTTGCTTTTAGGAAAAAAATTTATCTTGAAAAATTTAGTACTTGATTTACATTAGTTATGGTTAAGATTTTGTTCATTGCAACTTTCATTATTGGATCTTAAAGATTATCCAAATGCCCTGGCTATAGTTCAAGAGAAAATGCCATTTCTTCATTAAATTACCATTTATTTATCAGATTTCATATTTTTTGTAAATCTTTTATAAGTACAGAATAAGTATATCTTGAATAAAAGTAAACAATAAGCCAAATAAGTAAGATAAATCATTTATTCAAAAATGTTTTTGGTATGTGGATAGCTGAAAATGTTTTTTGAATAAATGATATATCTTACTTATTTGGCTTATTGTTTACTTTTATTCAATATTTAAAATAAGAAGTATTTCATTATAAATAAGTATCTAATAAGTATTTTATTTTCTTGGTCAAAATTTTTCATCTTGAACCAATCACTCCATTTTAATTTATGGGAAAATCTGACTCAATGTACATTGTCTCAAATAATGTCACTGGTTTTAGAATGACTTGCAATATAACCTAGGCGATCATTGTAGTTATAAGAGTTAACTTGAATTGTTTAGAACTATGCTCTGTTTTCAGTAATATAAAACTAAGCTTAATCATTACTTTATATATGTAGTCTGTAGCATATATTATATGCTAAAGATAATTCTTTTGTATATTTTATACTCTTTTCTGCCATTGTACTTGTATATTCACATCCTTGTGAAATTGTGAAAGCATTTATTCTTTCTTTGAAAATTATTTTTCTTATTTAGATTCTGTTTCATAATTTAATTAAAAAACAAAGCTTATACTTTTTGCATAAGATATAAGCCATTTATAAACAAAACATTTTTATAGTTTGGTGGAGGATGTGAATTGGCAATGATGTGTGATATAGTTTATGCTGGAGAAAATGCTCAATTTTCACAACCTGAAATTAATCTTGGAACAATTCCAGGTAAAAATATATATATATTTATTTTAATAAGAGGACTCTTTTATGTTTAAAATCAAAAACATTAAAACAAAAATCATTGTATTTTAAGAATTATCTTTATTTTATCAAATAAGTTTTATTAAAATTATCTGTATGTAATAATAAAAATTGTAAAGAAAAACTATTTTTATATAATAGAAAAATATTTTATTTTGCATTGAATGATGATATTTCTTGCCATTAGATTTATTTTATTAAAGTTATAATAGTCATAAATAGTTTTAGATATAATGTTAAGTATGCCTAATATTTACTAGTATTTATAGTATTTAGTATTTTAGTATTTTATAGTTTACAACCAAGCTTGAGAAATTACTCATTTGCTTACTGATGATGATGAAGTTTACTAAATTAAAAATTAAAGATTAATATTTATAAAGATGAATAGATTAAATAACTGTAAACATTCTTCCATTATAGATTACTAAAAATCAATCTTAACACTAGGCAAAAAAACTTTATTATTATTAGAGGAATATTTTTGATCATTGCAATATATATATCTCAGCTTCTGAATTAAAGTTGCAAAGTATTATTACAAACCTAACAGAGATGATTCTTCAAATTATTTATTTATGTTTAAACTTGTTGAATGGAGTCTTCATAATGCAGAAATACAAGATAGGATAATTTGCAAATGTGTTTATAAATTAATTTAAAAATTTTAAATTAACAAAGTAGAATTATTCTAATAATTAATGATGATGATATCCAAATTGGATATTATCATTATTAATTATTAGATTAATCCTATTTTACCTTAATTTAAAATAGAGAGATTTATTTAAAATAAATATGAATATTTAAAATAGAGGAGGGATCATAAAAAATGCATGCAAAGTTTAATATTAGTTTAATGTTATCTAAATAGCTATTTTAAAATAATAAGTAAATTAAACTCAAAATATTGCATATGAAAGACATAACTCCATGGTATTGCTAACTTAGTAAAGAAATAATGATGAAAATCTATAATATAAAATGTATGCTAGATTGGAAATTGAGTATATTTAGATATATGTTACACTGACAAAAAGATTGAAGCTAACAATTAAAAGATTCTTAAAAGCTGCATGACTACACAAGATTGCCAACCCAATAAAAGATCAGTAATAAAATAAAATCATAATAGCCTGTACTAACTCTATTATT
This sequence comes from Androctonus mauritanicus, assembly GCA_011317285.2. Taxonomy (NCBI): domain Eukaryota; kingdom Metazoa; phylum Arthropoda; class Arachnida; order Scorpiones; family Buthidae; genus Androctonus; species Androctonus mauritanicus. The sequence goes on along the minus strand of WUQG02038306.1, from coordinate 2,314 downwards.
ATAGTATAATTAAATAATTTTTAAATTAAAACAAGTAATATTTGTGCAGTAAGCAAATATCAGCTAAGTAACTGTAGCATTACAAATTAACTTAGAAATAACTGAAATTAATGATTAAAATAAATTTAGCCAATGTGGCTCCATCTATTGACTAATAATTAAACTATAAATGTTAATGTTTATCTGAAAATGAAATTTGTCATCATCAGGAATTAAATTGGGTACCTTTAGGATAGAGTCTTAGAGGTGCCAGTGCATTGCTAGTTATAAGGTTGCTAATGCCATCTATATGAATATAATTTGCATTTTTATATATCAGATATAGGCCTTCATAATTACAGTTTCTTAATTTAAGCTTCATGCTGTTTAAAAATATCTTTCATGAACCTTAAAATTTTTCCTTTTTTGATATGTACTTTGTTATAACATTTATGTAATATTTTTATTATTATTATTATTATTATTATTATTCAGTTATTTAGTCTATAAAAATATATAAACAAAATAACTGAATTATTTTGAGAAATTGTGTAGTTTTATCTTTAAATTTATCTTTGTTTTAATATAACTCTTATATAATGCAAAAATTAAACTTATATTCTTTATTGTTTTAGTTTTTTATATCTGTAACACTTAATAATTGTAGTTTGAAAGACTGGCAATGTTACTATAGTGATTATTTATCTTCCTTTTTAGTTTTTTATATAATTTATTTTTTTATTAGAGCAGATATAATTTCAGAAGAACTTTAGCTGTATAATACTTGATCTAAAATTTAATAAATTTCATCTTTTCTTATAAAATAGACTTTAAATTGCTTTAAAAAAGTGAATTTAATGATTCTTTTTGAAAAAACAAAGATAACAAAACTATTAGTTTATTATAAGTTTAGAAAAATATTATTTATAGTAAAGCTGTCAATAGTGCATTTTGAGTATAAATAAAGTATGATATTCAATTTTTTTATAGGTGCTGGTGGTACACAAAGATTAACTCGGATTATTGGAAAATCCCGAACAATGGAAATGGTATTGACTGGTAGTAGAGTTAAGGCGGCTGATGCTGAAAGATGGGGTAAGTATTAATCAGAGTGTTCTAACAATTTATATACAGATGATCAGGGATCATAAAACAAAATGTAGTAGATAAAGTATGTGGTAGTAAGTAAAAAAAAACCCTCTGTTATAAGTAATCCTTTACTTATAATAGAGGGTTTTTTTTTCAATGATTAGTTAGTAAGTTGATAAGATATTTCTGATTTATGATCATATCTGTCAATTATTTACTATACGGTGGTAATGGATAAATTGATAGATATAAGGTATTTATAATCTCAATATAGTGTTGTATTGTATTTAGAATAAATTTAAAATATAAAACCAGATATAAATTGGACACTAGTATATCAGACCATTCTGCATGGACTCATAGATATTAGAATTATATTAATCAATCATAGTACTAACTGATTGCATAGTGTTTTTAAATATGAGTGCTTATAAGATAGCATTATAAGTTAAGTATTATTTGTAACTGTGAATTTCTATTAATCATATGTTATATTTTCTAGTTATTAAACTTAATTTTAAATTATAATTATTTTATTTTGTAATTTTTAATTTATATTTTTTTATTAAATGCAAATAAATGCATATACATTTAGAAAACAGATTCTATGAAATAATTTTATTTCAAACAAATCAAAATGAATTATTTACATTAATGTAATTCATTTATTAAATGATTGTTAAAATCTTTGATTAGCATTATAAAAATTTAGAAAATTTTGGCCATGATAAAATTGAAAAAATTCACTCTATAGCAGCAGGTAAAATTCATTTTATATATACGAGGGTTGTTCCGAAAGTAAGTTTCGTCACTTTTTTTGAAAGAGAAGATAGTACACCGGGTGAAACAAACAATCGCCATAAGAATCCACATCCGTTGCTGGTTCAACGATGGAAGGAGCATCAGCGGAGGACTAATGACGGGTGCGCAGAGCGCCGAAGAAGAGAAAATTGCATCAGACAGGCATGCCCGAGGTTATTCGAGTACAAATCATGATGGCAGACAGACGTGTGCTGACAACGTGGTCGCCAATGGAAGTGCGTGCTGTTATCCGGTATGAATGGGCACATGGGACTAGTGTGTCCGTCATCCATGAACTCCTACAGACCGTGTATGGTGAAAAGGTCATGTCTCGTCAAATGGTTAGTCGCTGGTGTTGCATGTTCAACGAAGGAAGGCAGTGTGTGGAGGATCCACAATCTCGGGACGTCACTTCCAAAACAATGCTGAGGTGGAGCAAGCTGTG
>WUQG02038305.1:0-29749 GCA_011317285.2 Androctonus mauritanicus | reverse complement strand
ATCTAACAAAGGTATGTAGTATGAAACACATTTGTATTTTCTTATATTCGTTTCATATTTATAAAGATTACAAAGCAGTAAGTTTGTTTTTAAAAAAAATCATATTCTACAAAGAGTTCGGTATATCTTCGATTACCAAAATTTTTCTACATATTTCTGTATGACAATGTGTACTGATTTGAAAAGGATGATATTTCTGCTTCGTGCAAAAACAATTTTGCTTGCAACAAACTGCAATATTTAAAAGTAACGTACTTTTTTCAACAGATGGGCGAATAGAAGTATCACAAAGGGAATTCTAATGCATAGCGCTTCGATTTCTTCTTCTTTTTTAATCCCTATCGAACAACTTTCTGAAGATGTATAAGAATCGAGGCATAAGGAATTTGTGAAGTTTAGAGAACATCATACGAGAAAAAATTCTCGAGTAAATTCAAATATAAATATCTTGCACAATCTTCTGATTGTTTCCGATCCTTACATCATATCACTAAAATTTAAAAATTCTCTCTAAAATAAAAAATCATTAGATAAACATGTTTTGAAGTTATTAAAAGATGCAAAAACTTCGCAACCTCTAGTGAAAAATCTAGAGAGAGCGATCTCCACGATTACATCAGGTATAATACCGATAATACTTCAGACACTGATTATTGATATTATTCTCTATAAATGTATAGAGAAATTTTAAATATCCATTATTTAATTATAAAATTTTTCTTTATACTTTTCATAGACAAAGAAATGCATACTATAGCAATTACTGTTGTTTTTCTTCTTGTTCGACTTTTTTCCACCTAGATTTGCATTTTGGTCCACTGTGCAGCGTTACCACTCGGCCATCCAGCCGCTTTGAAAACGATTTACAAACCATGAAATTCTGGATTTTTAATTTTTTTTCAATAATAAAACGTATGAAAATCTGCTTGATAGCAAGCAATTTCTAAATACACGCGCTGTTCTAGTTACGAACATTCGTACTTACGAACGTGATATTTCATTTTCAAATTTCGCGAAATTTCAAAAACTAATAATTTTAAACAATATGATAGCAGAATGCTCTAGCAACCAATATTACGTAAAAATTACATAGTTATCCTGTTACGATAGCATTTCAAGATAGCGGCGATTACGCAAAAGTATCTTTCGCTTTATAATCGAAACTATTTTCAAATCTGTGAAATAAGAAACTTCTAACTGGTACAATTGTAAAATTAATTACAAAACACAGTATATAAAGTTATTTCAGTAATTTTCAAGACCAAATAACAACAGTATTTCAGTTTGAAACAAAACTTACATTTGAATTTTGTAATTAAAGAAGCGCGTGTATAATCAAATTTATTTTTGAATCGCTGACTTTAAATATAGTAAAATTTTTTTCAGTTACAATAAGATGGATATAAAATTAAAATTTTAAATATCACATTCCCGCAGTACATTTTATAACAAAATATTTATACTGTATGTACTTTATATACATTTTGAAATGAGGAATGCTGAAACGAATCATGTCCAAAAAAAATCCTTTTTTTTTATAAATCATTTTTCTCTGAAATAAAGTTAATTCTTCAAAAAAATATTACTAATTTATAAGGTGACATAACAAGCTCTATACAATTGCTGTCTTTAAAAACCATCAGACAATTCATCATACTAAAATTAATAAAAATATTGATTTCATAATATTGAATTTATTTAAAGATTTAAATTCGATCCATCACTGAACCATTCTAACTTATATTTATTATAAACAAATACAAATTCACTTAATAATTTTTATATAAAAGTTATCAAATAAATAATCTAGACAGAAATTGTATTTACTATCAAAGTCAGATAGATGAAAGAGTTCTGGTTTTCCATACGAAGAATCTAAAATTGATTCTTGAAATTTGATATGAGTAGATAGTGTATAAACATCCTTACGAGATTCTTTTCTAGATTTTCGAGGTGATGCCAATACGCTCTGTTGATTCCAATCTTATCTTTCGATTCTATCCCATTGAAGATAACATTGTGAGGTATCTAAGGATAACACACAACATTTCAAAACTATTCTTCAATCTTCCAGTTGAACAATTACGGGTATTCACTTGATTGATTTTGAATTGATTGCCTCCGGATAAAAGTGTCCTTATGAGATTCAGTGATGTGACAGTGTAATTTAATCTAACTTTAATATGATAAAAATTTATTTTTATATGTGAAAATAATAATTTATTTTAAACAGGTTAGTTGTATAAATACAATAGGACACAGTAATTATATATATCCACCATTTCCTTAAACTCTATCTGCTATATCATCTTGTGTTTTAATGGTTTCAAATGATAGACCAAATGATAAACTGATGTTAAATGTTAGATCAAATGATAAACTGTTTAGCTGGGCTATGTTACTTTCCCACTAGCCCATCACAGTAGAGGTATTTGTTTTTATAAACATCGATTTTCTCTGTTGAAACCAAATATTTAAAAATCTATAAAAGATTTAATTTTAAAAATAAATTTTGTGGATCGCATCATCGGTTAAAAAAAAATACAGTACTTAATTGTATACAAACATGAAAAATTTGACTCATCCCACCATCTTCCGATAAAATTTTTATAATAATTTTATTTTACGTGATTAATAATAACTTATATCGTTTATAAATATCATCAAATTTTCTAGACTTTTTCTAAATTTTTAAAATTTTCCAGTTACATTTTATGATAAAATTTCTATAGTTGTTATTTGTATAGAATATAAAACTGCTTTTACAGACATTAACTAATATAGTACTTAATATCTGTAATACATATATATATATATATATATAAAACCGATATTAAATATCTAAAAATAAAAAAAAATTCATAAACTTACCCATAAAAGTTTCGTTTTTCTCTTTATTAATTTTATACAACTGAAGTTTGAGACATCAAGAAAAATGAATAATGTAACAGCAAACTAGGGGGGAAAAAAAGATGACATTTACAAGCATCGCGTCTGCTTTCGGTTACGGTTTTCTCTGAAAGTAATCTAGTCAAATTTGATAAAAATCAGTATCTAGCACATCTTTAATTATGGAAGCATGATTAACTGATTTATGTCGCTTTGATTTACACGTAGAATATATATATAAGACAGCAGCTATTTCAAATCCCATAATAATTTGATCAATACCTGCGATGAAGTCGGTCAGTTGACGAATGAAGATCAAAAGGATAAATCCGAATATTTTTATGTCTATGAAACATACATTACAAACTATATTATAAAAGAAAAGCATACGTCATATATTAAAATTTATGAGATACAAGATGAAAAACTTAGAAATAACGATAATAAACAAAAATTCTATTGCAATAATAAACTTTATAATAATGAAAAAGAACATCTGTACGTCAGTCTGTATAGAATCCATAAAATGGAATGGAGTCTTGAAAATTCGACAGCACGTCCTTGATAGATTAAGATACTAATTATAACTATACAGACAGACGTTATCTTTTGTTATAATAAAATGTGCCCAGAATTGATCTTGGGTCAGGGCATTTGACATGGTGACGAATTTAATCCTTCACATTCTCATTCGAATTTGAATGTGGTGGTCCTCATCTATTATCTGGGAAGATTTAAAGTAATAATTCTAGGAGGAATCTAGGAATCCCAATGACAGTATCATCCGATATGAAAGATCATTGTTGATAATAATTGAGGGATTGGATGCTGGATTCCAAAACTACGTAATAACGCGCCGCTATGATGTCACTATGCCATACAACACGATGAAATAACAGATGATTGCCCATATATAAAAGTAGAAGAAAAAATTCTAGAAATGCCTAAATTGGCAGATATTATGCAGGATAATTATTTTACTATTATATATTTTATTCAATGAGTAAAAAAATTTTTTTTTAATATAAAAAATTCTTAACGCCCTAAAGTGGGTTCATCTACTACTGCCTAGAATTGATTTTGGTATATTTTTGTTATAGAATAAAGATAGAGGATTAAGCTGCTTTCCAACTGAATAATTCGGTAACAAATCTCGAAAAAAAAACAAAAACAAAAAAAAAAAGGAAAAAGTTAAATGATTAATTACTTTTCCGATAAACAGAGGTTTATATAAATAATTATTGTATATCATTTCCGAAAATAAAAGCAGCAGCAAACTGATATTGTTAACCAGGAAATCACAGAACTTTAAAGCTTTTTTTTTTTTGAAGACTATAAACCGCATCGAAAAATGATCCGGAATTTTATTTTCTAAAAGAATCGCATTATACAATTATTTTTGAATCTTAAAGGGCATATTGGATACATGTAATATAAATTTTTGTTTCTTGTTAATACAAAAAAAAAAAAAAAAAAAAAATTATGCACTTCCAAGTTTAACATATCTCGAAAAATCTATCAATAGATCTTCTGATATTACTAAAACAATCTAGCAATTTCATCTTTTATATTCTAGAATAAAAGAACTTTTTAAAATTTATTTGAAGGAATTTATAGCTCCTTTATTCTTCGCCAATCCTCTTCTGAGATCATCAGTTACTACATTTTTAACTCTGCTCCCGATAGTGAAAATATGGAATTTATACAGTATTGTTCCTGAAAAAATATTTTAATCATTCAATACTAATTTAATTTTAATTAATTAGCAATTTACAAAGTTGAAAACGTTCACTGTAGTTTTTATAAAAGATTGTTTTCCACCAACATCCATCTTCATTGAAATGCAGATCTATATTCCTTTGGAATTTAGTTCAGCTGACGTTATTCTGTTCAGAGAAAAGATGTTTTATTATTATTACTTTTTTTTTAATTTTATGTATTTTTATTTTTTTCATATGATAAAAAAAATCTTCTGGACCGAAAACTTTCTGAAATTCCAATATTTTGTGACATTGATTAATCTTACGGAATTCCAGTTTCTGAAACATAACTTTATATAAATAATGATAGTTCAGATTATTTTTCAATTTCGTTTAATCTATTATTATTATTATTACTGCATCTAGTTCGAGAAGAAATTATTTTTCTCTAAATTGATTATTACGAATGAATTATATTTATTATTTTTAGAATAATCTTCTAAAACACATGTATCAGTTGATGTAATTTTTAAGCTTATTTTTCGAAGGAAAGTGTGATTTATAATATCACAATTGTATGTCTATCTGTTATCTGTATATCCTCATTAATAACTTTTGAATTAATAAAAAAATTTCTTATAAAACTTGGAAATAATATTGTACTATTAAAAGCAACTTCAATACCCTTTAGCTTCAATCATTTAAAAATGGCTGGCACGACATTCAAAGATTTTTTTTCCTAATCACTTTTAAACCATTTGATGTAAATTTATAAAATTTACCAGAATGATCAGGATATTAATTCAAAATCTGAAACGAGTTCAATTAATTCTGTATATCTGTCCCTTTAAAAATGGCAGATGTTCAATTTTCTGTTTGCATACCACCATACCTGGATAAAGCTATTCTTTTGTCAACTATATCAGAAGAAAGTTTCCCTATAATAACTAAAGAACTATTTAATAGAATTTTTTGATGTTCATTATATATGGTTATGCCACTGAAGATAATTTCGATAGCATATATTTTAACCCCTTATCTTTAATCATTCCAAAATAAAGGACACATTCAGAAAATAGGTGATTCTTTCTCAACTGCTTGTTCAAGTTTAAATAAATCTCATTGATTTTTATATATTTAATTTTCATGCACAATTTACTAAATATTTTCTCACTATAAAATACTGCATAATATTTTTACTTTTCCTATTAACTGGAATATGGTGTATAAATTTTATATCATATTTACAATGATGTTTTCATAGAAGATTGATGATAAAACTTATTCCTTTGTTTATATAAAAATAAATAAATAAAAATTTATTTATCATCTCAAAGCTTTTGTTAAATTAAATTTTTTAAAATATTTAATTTTCACATTAAAAATATTTTATCTTTCTACAAAATAAATATGTTTAATTGAATCATAAATAATTTTAACTCATTAATTAAAAATAAATATGTATATTAAAGATTAAAAACAAATTTTAAGTAAAATTGATGAATTATTATTAAAACTTATTCTTTAAAAGTAAATTCTTATTTAAATAATTTTAAAAATACTACTTACTGAAAGAATAAGAAAGGATTTAATTAATATTCCAAATACATAAAAGGATTACAGGTGCTATTTACATAATTTATGATTTAATTATTAAAGATGTTTCGAATATTTAATTAATTTAGTGTTTTACATAATCTTAAATTCTATTTATCCATTCAGAGGATTAACTTTAATATTTAAGAAAAATTATAATTATTTTCTTAAATTTTGAATAAGTTTTGATTTGTGATTTTGAAAATTCCTTCCAGCATCTTTGAAACTCTTAATCAATTTTGTGTTTCTCTTGAAAATAATTCACTTAATTATTTTTGATAAATTAATTTTTATGCTATTAAATGTCAGAGGTGTTAGTTATGGATTGATATTTACCTCCAGAAGCACAAAAATAAAACTTTCCGTTTTTAATTCTTCCTAACAAAATTTATCAAAAAAAAAAAAAAAAAAAAACCAATTCCATTATCAATTTTCTCATCTGATATTCTAATTTTATTATTTAAAAAAAATTTAAATATTGATTTAGAAAATAATTTTTAAATGTCTTAACACAAGAATTTTTTTCAGTAAAAAAGTCAAAAAAATCATGATAAAATTAAAATATAATTTAGCATTTTTTAAAGGGTAATTAAAAAAGATGTAATTATAAAAAAAAGATGTAGATGTAATTAAATTATTATAAAAAAATTGATTTAATTTGCATTAATTTTATCAATTTTTATGAAAAAAAAAATATATTTTTTTTTATAATAAAATTACAATTTTTGTGGAAAAATTTGTAATTTCTATGAAAAATTTTAAAAAGATCTGTCACTCTTAATTATAATTAAATAGAGGAATTGGTACATTATTTGAATGTCATGAAAATTTGTTATTAGCTCATTTAAATGGCAAGTTAAGTCCATTATTTTCTATTGTAAAGGTGGAAAGAGAACAAATCTGGTTCTGTATTAACTTTTACAGCTTTTAATCCTACAGGAATTCTAATAAGACAATTACTACACATCGTTAGGCATATAAATGATCTCATTAAGGGAACATTTGTTAAAATTTAAAGCTGGAATCTATGGAATAGTTACATAGCTCTGTTAAAAGAAATGCAAGCATTTTATAAGCATAATAAAATAACCACTAATGTAAATGACTGGGTTTATGACAGTACTTAAATCTGAACAAATCTCAAGTACATAATTAAAGCAAATTGACCTTCATCCACTTCAGTTAATATAAACAACAGGAATGACCATTTTCAGTTCAAAATGTCTTCTAGTTGGAATCGTTGTTTACACATAATATAAAAAAAAATAAGTAAGTAACTTGTCAAACGTTGATATATTTTATCTTTTATGTTCGTTGGGCTCCAACTTAATGGAAAAACTTTCGAATGACACACGTCCTTAAGGAAAAGCTACTCAAGCACAACGTTGCTTTCAACAAAAATCGAAAGTTTCCCTGCTGACATTTAATAATTCTCCACCATTTTTTATGTAATTGATAAATTTAAAAATTGTTGGCAGTGTTAACGTTTCAGGTGTTAATTGTAACTAATTATGTATGCTCATTAATTATTCAGCAACGTAACAGTTAACAGTATTAATACGAGTTCTATCACCGGGAAATAAATTTAAAAAAATATGGCAGGTGGTGGTTTTTTGGTGTTATTACTTTTTATTTTACTTATAAATTTTTGGAGCTCATAAAACTTGTCGATCTTGGTTTTCGTCACTTTATGAGATTAAGTGAGTAGCAGCAGTTTGGTTTTACTTACTATTCCTTCTCCACTAAATTATTCTCTTGATGTCGGTCGGAAAGAACGAAATTTAAGCGGATTACAGAAAAAAAAAAAAAAAGGAATCTCCAAGAGGAGAACGCATTAGCATATTTAAACAAAAATAAATAAATTCAGAAAAGTTCGAACGTCGGCTAGTCAATCATGAGATAAAGAAACAGAAAATAAAATAAGAGCGAGAGAAAGAGAGAGAGAGAATGACGACGAAAAAAATTCTAGTATATCATTCAGGCCGAATACGTGATTTTACAAAAATCAAGATAAAGAAAAATCATTTGAATTCAAGTCATGCGATATCCAACAATTTTCTTAAATCCTGTTACGAAATGGAAAAGGAGAAGAAAGATGATCGATAAATGCACAAACATGGGACATAAAACACGCTTTCACAGAAAACTTTTCGACAAACGGGATGAATTATAACGCAATTATACCGAAAGAAGTTATTTTTCTAAATTTAATTTACGATACACAGAAAACGTTATTATTCAAAAAAAAAAAAAAAAATACTCTTACTTTTCTATGCAGCTACAATAAATCGATTGGATTTTTCTTTTATTTTTCCCCCCTGAAAAGTTCGCTAATTCGCCTTCAGGAAAATCGAATGTGAGCAAACAACAAAAAACCTTTACAGAATATATTAATTTTGACAGAATTAAACAGATTTCATTCTACAGAAAAGCAAATAACGAAACTAGTTTCTTTAGAACTTTATACAGTACATACAAAAAAAAAATAAAAATTATTACACATCATACTGTGAAGAATAAAGACTGTATCGGAATTTTATTTCCAGTATTTTAACGCGATTTTCTGCTAAACTTTTTTTACGCTATCAATATAGATTTAAACTGCACGCTTAAAAGTATTTTAAATTATATAAGACATTCGCGTGACCTGTCACGCATAATCTCTCTCTCTGACGTTGAATTTAATTTAATTAACGATAAAAAAATTTTTTTTTGTAATTATTCATCTCAAGAATTAAATTTATTATCTACTAGATATTTATATAAATTGTAATTACTTTAGTTGCATTTTTTTAATATTACATGTGAATAATTATCAAAGGAAAATTATAAATGAGATAATGACGACGATAACATATTTTATAATTACGAAAATCTTTGCTGATAATTTCGGATGAATGAAGAAAAAACGGATGGAAAGACATTCGGTTTATTCAAAGATGTCACGTTTCTTTAACGGATTAACTTTCTTCGATTATCTTAATCCTTTTATCCGCCTTAAACCGATTATAGGTTTTATCAAATGCTTACAAAAGAACGTCATTCAAGCTCGTCTTCGTGGAGCCGACTAGTGAAGAAAATTAATGGGAATCGATCCCGGATCCTCCTGATGATTGCAGGTCGATACAGTATGCAGCAGTGAAGAGAAACACGAAAATTTTTATTAGTTTATTTTTAAATGTGTAAATAGATAATTACAATAAAAATTGCTTCGAAATTCGAATTAAATTTCGCGAAAAACGTTATTATTATTCGCACGCATCAGAAAAGATCCGCATCTGTAAAATTTATGAAGCAGTTTGACTTTCAGGTAAGTTAACGTACGGAATTATTGATTAACGATTCAACAGAATCTAGAAGATCAAAAATATAAGTGAATATAAAAAAAAAAAAATTCAAATATATAAATCAAATTAAATACCATTTTACAGTTCAGACTGGCAGTCAATCTTCATGATCGAACGTGACAGTAACGATAATGATGATAACTTTCTATTTCTTTCTTGAACCATTATCCAATCTAATGGCGATAAAAGTAATTATACTATATAGATCAAAATATCTACTAATCTATCAAACTATCTACCAGTTTTATTGAAACTCGAGAGTTTCCAAATAAAAAGATAAGAAAAAAATTAAAGTGTGTTATATTGCTATCAAAACATTAATTGAAGGCAGTAAGAAAAATGGAGAAAAATGTCAAAGTGTCAGTTAATAAAATGTAAAATGACACAAACGGATGAAATTTTTTATAAGTTGTTTACTGTAAAGTTAGAAGAAAAATAAATACATAAAATTCTATAAAAATTACTCCAACAGTTTAAATACTATATAAACAAAGATGGAGCACTTTAACTACAAAAAATCTTTACAAGCTGACTTGATACATACAGTATAATTATCTTCAATAACCAAATTTAATATGATTTAATTTGATTGTTATTAATATTAACTATGAAGAATCTGTTTACAAAATTAAGCAATTTAATTATAACAACTGTTACAAGATAAAAGTCCTTGTGGAATTTGTATAAATAACATCTGTTCTATAGGAGATGATAAACGCAATTTGCAGAATGCTCCAACAAGATAATTTATTCAAGTTTTGTTTTTTGAATAGAGAAATTCATTCATTTTAATTTTTTTCCTTTCTTATTTTTCCATATAATCTATTCTCTGATGTGTTAAATGGATTCAACTGAATAGAAAGTAAAATTGTGGATAGTTTGGGATCTAACAATGTTGAGAATAAATATAATGAAACTTGAATAAATTAACTTAGTGAAATATTTTACAGATTGCTTTTATCTTCTATACTGAATAAGTTAATAAAATGTTAAACTATTCAATGATTTTGAATAGTTTAAAAAGCACTTTAAGTGATTTCAAATGATTTTGTTAAGCTAAAATCATTTGAAATCACTTAAAGTGCAAACTGTTCAGGTATATAATAAAAGGAGCAACAATAATAAATTTCTTATTACTGAAAGAATTAAAATTCAAGAAAATTAATTTTTATTTTACGATTATTGAATAAAGGGTATAAAATTAGTGAAAATTTGATTCTAAACTGTTTAATGAGCTAAGAATATAAGAGGTTATAAATCAGTTTGTAGATTCTGTTGTTTCTAAGTTTTCAATCTTTAAATTTTTATGTATACAGTATTGGAAAATTTACTATAAAATAAGTATGACGTTCACTTGGCATTTGTCTTTACAAATCGAATATTTAATATGTAAAATAGCACAGTTAATGCTGAATGATGCTTGTTAAAAGAACATTAATTAAAGAGATAATGATGAATTTTAATTCCATTTAAATATAATTTGGAATAAACCCTTTAATAATAAATATCAGAAACAATAGATGGTTATTCTCATTTTTATCAAGGAAAAGTATTGATTATATGGTTAGAGAATTGTTTTCTGAACACAGGCAATAAATACTTTATATAAGAAGTGATCCTAAAAATAAAATTTCCTACTGATTATCTTTGTTCTCAAACTTCTTCCAGTGCAATTTCATTTCTTTATTGTCACGTATATTATCTTTCTTTTTTTTTTTTTTTTTATCAAAAAATGAATAAAGTAAAGTAAACATTTTTAACGAATAAAATCATTGATATGTAAACTTTTATGTGAAATTCTAAAGAATCTACCTTTTACTTAATAGATATTCTTTATAAAACGGATTTAGAATCTTTAAATTTTGTAAAGATGAAAGATAAAAAAAAAAGATAAAAAAAATTTCAAAGATAAAAAAAAAAAATTGATGATGATAATTCCTGTAAGTCACCGTCTACATTTTATAATTACCATTTTTTACATTTTTTTTAACCTTTATAAATTTCAAAATGGATAAAATATTGTTTTTGCGTGCGTTTTTTTTTATTTATTTATTTTTACATTATATGAGTTGAGGAAAGGAAGCAGTCAGATGTTACATTCGCGTGCCTGTTAATAATTTTAATATTTCCAAACTAAATTTAAGATTTAAACAAAACTAGCCAACAAAACCCGAAAAGAAATTTCAATCGACATCGTCAAACATGGCGACCATTCAATATAATTATTTCCGTTTTGTAACACTATTAATAATCATTTTAATCATCCATATATATTAATATATGGATGATTAATACATATGACTATTAATTATCCATATTCATATGTATTATATAGTTAGTGCATCATGAAAAAAACCTCAAATCTTTGCTTATATATAAGATTTGTTAGACATACTTTAAATGTTAATTTGTAACTAAACAACACCCTGTATGGCAATATCATATATATGTTTTTAAAACAGCTCATAATATATCTATAATATACAGATATTCACACATACTTGTAGCAATAAGAGAAGAACATCACATATCTATAGATAAGAGAAGAACATCACATATCTATAGGTTAATTTATTCTGTTAGTGTAGAATAGGTTTACAGACTTAAATATTTAAATGTTAACCTGAAATGTTTAATGTTGATGTTTTGAAGAAGAAGAAAAAAAAATCCCAGACATCTCAATAAAAGTATAAATACATAACTTAATCTTCCCAATCTCTACAATTAACGTACTTGGATCTTCAAAAATATCCATATCTAATCTTAGAATAATATTAGGAGTCACATACTAGCTTATCTAGCTTTGAAGGAACATTAAGTATTAAGTCCCATAGCCAAAAAAAAAAATTTAGTTTAAAAATTCATTAATTCAAAGATTAGAACCTTATATATGTATATATATACATATATAAAAAGATTTTGCACTTAATATATTTGTTAATGAAAAAACTGAATGATTTGACTCTCTGATGTTCACTGATTGTGATTTAAATAACAATAATTATCGACAAATATTTTAAATATGTATCAACAGTAGAAACCTTAAAATTTCCAATATTTTTCTAGTATATTTTTCTTTAGCTACATTAAACTTTAATATAAGGAATGAATCCTTAAAAAAAAAAATAAAAATAAAAAATATTTCTCCGGTGGAACTATATTACTATTGATACTTACCTGAATCAATATGATAAAATAATTTATTTTATACCTTAATGTTTTACAGAAAACTGTACGTTTGACGATAATATTCCAGCTGGTTTCGTAACAATGATAGATGATACAGCTGACCCATATTTGCATCAAATTTATCATTTCCGTTTCGTCCGCGGATATTTTATTCAGCCGAATTCCACGTTAAAAAAAAAAAAAATACAAAAATAAACTTTTAAAGAAAAATATAAAAACAGAAAATAAAGAAAAAACAATATGTGACATATGCGGGTCGACAGAAATGAAGTAACTTGGGATATACAAGCGAAAATGCGGTAACCTTGATAAGGAAATTTTTATTGGGGGACTGCGAAAGAAAATAATCCCAAAGAAGCCATCATGGAAGATTACTCGAATTGATTTTCTATTTCCGGATATCTGAAATAGCATACAAGATCGAGGAGAAAACAGCAAACTAAAATAACATAAAATAACCTATTACTTTCTAAGTATACCGGCCATATTTTTTAGCAGACGTTTATAGGACAATAGGATGGTTTGTCACGTGATATAAACAATAATGATACCTTATATCTGTATATTCGTATCTAAGACACTCAAAATTGAATAAATTACGAATAATAAGTCATTGAATCAAGTTTGAAGCATATAATATGCCTTTCAATATGAAGTTTGCTTTAGGTCACGATTTTTCTCATTGCTCGAGTACTTAAAAAATGGCACCTGCATTACGTTGTCAACTTTAAGTGACGGATGCTACCGAGGGAATAAAACTTTGAAGATAATTTTTCATTCTTCATCCGTGGCAGAAGGGATTGTGGTTGTCATGTATGAATAAAAAAATTAGAAAAGGTTGTAAATAAATGAAAAATTATCAGATGAAAATTCACTCCTTTAAAGAGCAACGAAATATTATCTTCTCGCTACTTTTAAGAGTGAATTTTCGCCAAAATATAACTTAAAATAATACAATATTTAATCTGGCTATTGGAAAAATAAATAAATGATTTTGTATTCGAGTCATATTCGAGTTAAGAAATCGTTTAAAAACTTTTCTTTAATTTAGAGAGAAAAGAAAATGTTTACCAAGATCGAAATTCTAAAGAAAAATTCAGAGTTCAGGAACCGGATTTAGAAACGTTTGGTGAATTGTAATGTTTCGTAAACTGTCGAAAAGGATCTGGATGCACCATACTGCACACGATATTTGGAAAAAATTATTGTTAGAAAGTAAGCATTAACGATAACATCTAAAATCTTTTAATGATAGCACGTTGGCTAACATAAACTTTCGTGCTGAAGAATTAATTAAAGGGTCAAATCAAATTATTTGGACTGAAACGTTTAATAAGTGAAAATTATAGAGGTCAAATTATAGCTATCACCATTTTAATGAAAACATAAGATAAATCATTCTGAATATTTACAGCATATCGTGTAGACATTAATAACTTTATTATTAATTTATATAACACTTGATTAGTTTAACGCAAAATCTTACTGTAGTAAAATTTATACATTAATATTAATAAATTTATTAATTTCGAAATCAATTTTTGAATTAATTATTTTGGACATTTCATATTTATAATAATATCTAAATATCTGTTTTTCATTAAACTGCAACTCTCGCCATGAACTCTTGACATACATTTGTGTACCGTGTTCTTAACACGGTTTCTATCTTTAATTTTAGATAATTCTCATATGTATATAAGAGTTATCTAAACGTATGTTTTCATTAAACTGGTGTAAATTTATTTTTTACACCACTGAATGCGATCATTTAATCCGATATAGGACATTAACTTATCTATAAAAACTTTACAATGTAAAGCTTTTGAATTATAGCAAAATTTTGCTATCTCGGAAGAATATCGTTCAATGTGATCTGTTTATGAGGTATCAAAATTTTTATCAACTTAATTATGTAGGAAGGTAAACGAATTTTCGTCCAACAAAAATATGATTTCGTACATCGCCTACGTTTTCAAGCGAATATCTTTTTTTTTTCTATGATTTTATAAATTTTTAATTATAAAGTACCGATATATATAAAAATTAATGTTGATAAGCATTAAAAGTGTGTTTATTATTTTTTTTTACAGAATAAAAATCATCATCAAATATTTTTTAATAAAAAAACTTTTAATAAAAATTTTAAGGAGAATAAATAAAATTTATTGAAATAGTCGTAAGTTATTATTTTATAGTTTTCTTGTAAAAATAATAAAATTGATAAATAAAAAAAAAACTTACTTATCTTCCCTATTAGATTCGTCAGCATCTACAATATAACAATACCTTCATTAGTACGAAATATCAAAACAATTTATATACGTCAAAACTTGGTAAATTACTGTATATTAATTCAATTTTATTATTTCTTATGCCTAACCGTTATTTTAATAAGTACAGAAATGTTAAAGGTTAAAAAATATACAATGTTTTGTGAGTAGAGAATGGATCCTCCTCACAACTCTTTCTCTCTCTCTCTCTCTCTCTCTATATATATATATATATATATATATATATCGAACATATACTTTCAGAGAAATTGCGAGGCCCGGAGCAACTAATATTTTTGACACCCTTCAAAAAAGGCAAAATTTGCAAATATACAGTGGTAAGTGTACAAGAAAAGTGAATACATTGATAGAGAGCTTCAATTTTTGTCAAAATTTGAAGCTCAAACAGTATAAAGATATATAAATGTATTTTTTCTAGCATATTGAATTATAAATTGAGGCCCATAAATTCGTGAGGGATCAGAAAGGAAGACAATGGCTATCAGAGGGATCAGAAGGGAAGACATGAAGGGCAGCCGCCCTTCTTGTCTTCCCTTCTGATCCCTCTGATAGCCATTGTATATATATTTCAACTACAATACTGAAATATTTATGTCGAAAATAACCCCTGCTGCTTATTTATTTTCCGTTATAAAATAAAATTTATGCCGAAAACTTTTCAAAAAAACCAGCAAGAAAAACTGAATACATCTTCCAAATGGTTAGAATGCAGTATTAAATCTAATGCTAAAATTTTATGAGGTATTATCTGTTGACCTATTTTATTTTATTTTTTTTTATTTTTTCAAAAAAATAGACTAAAAATATTCATTCTTATGTACCCGAATTTAACATCGCAATAGTAACGTGTTGCGCTCTATTCGGAATTTAGTAGTCATCTTTAGTAAATCTATACATCAAAATATATCCTTATAAGACAATAACAGTAAAAATTTTCATTTATTTAACGTTAATTTACGTTTACAAACCTATTTAAACTTTTATTGCCTAATCTAACGATTTACAAAGCACGGTTTTAATTAAATTAAAACGTTTAGATTTACATCCTGGCTTAAAATGCTTGAGAGAATTAAAAAAAAAAAATAACGTGTAGAAAACAATTTACATTATATACAACTGTTTTGACAGTTTATAGCATAATTTAATAAAGAATACAGTTTAAGTGTTTAGTAATGAAGATCGAAAGACATCTAAATACTGATTTTAATAATGTATTAGCTATATCAACCTAATGGAAATACAGTGTTGCTTATGTGTCGCAGCACTTGTTCGCAAAGATCTTACCAAGTCTGACATTTTCATTATTGCAGTTTCCAGACAAAAGTATATAACTGTTGACAAAAAGAAAATTATATATAAACGCACGTTCAATACTTTCTCTTCATTTTTAACTGTATTAAGTGCAACTCAGACGACTGGTATAAAACAAAAGTTTTAAGAATCCTGTAAAGAATTTTTTTCTGTATATTTTAAGTACACAAAGTCATAATGATGTTTCGGATGCGATATCTTTATGTCAATCGGATCGATGGCGATATAAATCAAAAAAACAGTTGACAAAGACGGGCGTTACCTACAGTTATTATACTACAGTAACACGACATAAATTTCGTAAAAGTAAACTGGAACATTAGCTATTTTTTCGCATAAAAATTGTAAACATAAATCTTTTTTCGTAAACAGAATTTATAGAAATTTTAAAGTTTTAAAACATGAAAGATAAATTACTTCACGAAACTATTTTTTAATTTTTTATCTTTAATATCTTACAGAAAGTTCGGAACAATCTTTACTCCTCCTTACGAAATTTAAACAACATATAAAAAAAATCCCCAAAAGAATAGAAAACGTATTATTACACGTTACGTTTCTTTTAAATATTAATCCAAATCCTATTCGCGAAAACGTGACGAATACATTCAGAATGAGTTACATCCAGACGCGTAAATAAAACTCAATCGCGAAGAACCAAAAAAAAAAAAAATTTGGTAGATCGAAAGTGCGCGACCTTCAGATATGAAGCACTATACATTATGTTTGTTTATTTTTTCCTTTTAATGATGCCGAAATTCCCATGCGAATTGTCAACCCGCAAATATAAGAAACCCACACCTTTGTGATACGTAACGCCGAAATAAAAAAAAATATATATATATAAAAATGTTAAAAGAGTTATCAGAGCGTGGTTGGGTAATAAAAGAAATATAATTTATACGTCTACAGTAGAGAGAACCAGCTGATACTGAAGTCCGAAGACAGTTGCGAACAGAGAGGAATAGCAGCATGTTGCTAGGATACCGATGCACTGACCATCAGAACAGTTGGGGAAGCCGTCTGTGGGACAGGCAACATGTGCAGTTACTATACAGATTCTTTATTCATCATCACGTTTTGAGAGAATGCCGTAAAAATGTTTTGCTGCTATCGTACAGGTGAGTTTAAATCGTTTTTCTAACTGTAAGTTGCATTTATATGGTTTCGTTCAGTATAAACGCAGCAACTGTAACTAATGAAACGTCTAAACGCGGAAATGATGTTTAGCATCTGACAATCAAGGAAAAAAATCATTTAACGCAAACGGATACACTTACAATTTTACCTCGTGTATAACTTGATAAGCAGTTTTTGTGTGGGTTTTAATGTTGGTCAGGTAGCGGTTTTGTTGACAATGTCATTTATTTAATTACTCGCTCCACCCTGAACTAATTTTATTTTTCTGAAACGGGTTGCCAATAGAATTAAAATTTTAAAAGTGAAAATATTCTATCATCAAGTGAATAAAACTAAAAAAAATATATATATATATATATTTTAACTTATACAAAAAAAAAAAAAAAAAACAAAAAAATGGAGCCAAAATTCAAAAGGATTTAGAATTTTAACTGTAGTCAAAGTTATAGGAAAAATATTTTTGAATATTTACAGTGTTATAAAAGAATAAAATTCATTTTACTAATTATTGAGTAGATATTACTTTCATAATTAGGCAGTAAATATATCACACTTAATTAATATATATACTACAAGCTGATAACTCTGCAAGCAAATCAGATAAATTTTCTATAATTAAGGATTCAAAATTACCTGAAATTTATTATTATTAAACAACAAAAAAAAATCAAAAAATATTAATATTTATTACATGATAATGAAATTATTATTATTTTTTTATTTCAATTTTAAATTCAAAATATTCTTGTGACAAGGATTATAATAAAGTTTTCAGATAATTCTGCATTTAAAAAAAAATTAATTCTCAAATATGCAAAATACATTAAAAATATAAAAATTTTATTCTTAAAATAACGAAAAGCATATCCCACTGAGTCAGAAAATAAAATAAATATGCAAAGTCGAATTCATAAAAAACATTTAACAAAAGATAATTTTTCAGAATAAAAAAAAATTTATGCATAATTTCTGGTGAATAAATCTTAAAAATTAAATCCAAAAATAAATTTATAACATATCTATAAAACTGAAAGAATATAATTCAGCAATTGTGATAAATTATTAAAAAAAAAGGAGGAGTTAATTCTCTATAAGTACACATGAATGCTAAAATTAAGAAATATAAATTTTTTTAGACATAATGCTTTTTTTTTTATTATAAAAAAATATTTATTCGTATTTAAGTAAATTTATTAGAATAAACTTTTATATTTTTTGAAAATAAGTTTAATAAATTTTAAGTATTAGAAAAAGCAAAATTCATTAATTTTATACTTTTATTCTATATCTTCAATAAATGATGAATGTTACTAAAGTTATTTATGGAAAAAAAAAGAAATACTTTTAAATATCTAAGAATTGTAATTATCCATCATGTACTAAATAATTAATTAATAAAAATTTTTGTTTTCTTATTAATATAATTAAAAATATAAGAATTGTAATTTAATAATTTAAAATATTTTGTCATTTAATTACTGTTAAATAATTTGAGATAATCTTATCATTAATTAAAATCTTTAATGAATATAAAATAATTAAAATAAGAAAAATGCAAAAAGTTTGGAAATATTTTATTGATTTTTTTTTTAAATTTTAAGAAACGAATTATGTATTAATGTTAGTTTTTAGTATTAATTAAAATCAGATATGGAGTAATTATAAATTATATAAACTGAACTTTTACGTTATGATACAAAATTTTAGTTCTTAATACTTATTTAATATAATAATTACTTAAACTAATGTGTTAATTATATCACCGTCATTTAATTTATGATATTCTTAATTAAACCATGAATCTAATTGGATACAATAATGTTAGTTATTACACAAAGATTATCCTGTATGTAGTTAATTTAAATATATGAATAATCTTTGATCCTGGAGGAATAGAGAATGTTTGAATTAATGAATAAATATTATAGTAAACTTAATGTAATAAATCAATTGCATCATTGAATTTGATATTAAAGTTATATATTTTTATTCAAAACAAAATTAAGTTTTCAATTGAAATTTTTTCCAAAAAAAATCGGATGTTGTCCTTAGGAATATATATTATTTTGCATATATTTCTTTTATATATAAAAAACAACATCAACCAAATTTAAAAAATTTTTTTACAATGCCTATAAAATATTTTATATATAGTAAAATATTCTGTAAATTTAATACTTTAATTAAATTCTGTTTCATTTAATTCAAACTAAACTCTGAATTAACCGAATTTCCCAAAAATATTTTTTATCTAAGAAATTTATTGTACTAAACTAAATAACTTTTGGATGTAAATTTAAAAAAACCTAAAGAATAATGTTCCTTGAATAAATTATTTAAACTTTTTTATAACAATCATCACTAAATCATTTTGATTATTTCAATTTAATCTAACAGAATTTTGTATGAATGAATATTTCTAATTTATCAATATAATCATCAATAATTAATTCAGTACTTAAATATTTTAATATTCAGTAAATAGTTTATACTTAAATTAATTATTTACTATTTAATCATTTTCTAAACAGTAAGTTTTATAAATTTAATTGCCTTCATGTTAAAATTTAAAAATTAAAATGATCTTTCAGTATTAAAATATATATTTATGATTATTGGAATTAAAGGTCAAATTTTGTGATAATTATTAATTAAAATAGATTCAATACATAAATATGACTTATGCAAAACAGATAGAACCTATTATTTTAAATTATCTTGTTTTCAATATTGTAATTTCAATTCTTTAAATAGTGTTTTACATTTATAATATTTTGATTGGATTCATCATATTAAAGTTTAACCTCATAAAAATCTGTTTAAAAATTAATTATAATATAGCATATTTTTATATATTATATTATAATTAATTTTTAAAAAGTTTATAATAATTAAAGAAATATCTACAGCTTATATTTGAATGTAAAAGTAAACAAGATAAATATATTAAAAATTATTTCAATATAAATCAAGAAATATTAAGTAAATTCAAAATCAAAAATATGGGGTTAATTTATAGGTAATCATGTCCAATTTTGATATATTGGGTGGCCATAAAATAATGTGAGGTATTCAGAACTCTCTAGCACATTATATATTGGACATAATGTAACAAAATTCAGTGGACATACACAGTGGAACATGTGGCTTTGATTTCAAAAGAAAACAAATTTAGTACCAAAAGCTGCCAACAGGGGACTGTGGCACTGCAGAAGTGTAGAATGTATGATTAAGGAACATATAATTGCCAAGTGAGATAGCATACATCAAATTTATGAACAATACACAATAATATTTATTGTTAATTACATATAAAGTTCAAAATGACCACCATTCAGACATTCCAAGAACTGCATGAAGTGCATGACATCTTTCACGTTGATATGTTGTGCACCACCGCAGAAGATATTGTGTGCCATATACATAACAAAATTTATGTTAATAACTTACTAAGAAACCTTTTTATAATAGAGTACTTAAAAAATATTAATTACAAACAGTTGTTTAATCATTTAATATTAAAGTGACAGTAAGTGATAATATAAATATATATATATATATATATGTATATATTTTTTTTAATGAAATGCATTAATAAAAATATTTCATTAATTTACAATAAAAAATATTTTGGATCAAAGAGTTTTATTCCATTCAACAATTCTATTATGCTAAAATATATATAAATAAGTGCTCAATTATATTCTTAAAGCAAATTTTTCATTATCAACTTACACTAGATAAAAACATTTTTGGATTTCAAAGGTCCAAAATGAGGTTTAACTTATACTAGAATAAATCTAATAATTTTAGATATTCTAAATAACAATAATTTAACAATTTTCATAATGCTTTAATAATAATTATTATATATAAAATTAAAAATGCATAAGAAATAGTTTATAATTTTAATAATTTAACAAGTTCCTAAAATGACAATCCTAACATAAGTTTAAAATTATAGGATTTTATTGCACTTTAAAAGAGTTGATATCAAGAATATCTTAAAGAATCTGCATTAATATTTTTTGCTTGTTTCAAAATATTGCATTTATAAGTGTGATAATTTTTATAAAATAAAACATTTTTAAATTATTTTTTTAGTTATCAAACTTTATGCTGAATATCAATTTTAATGATGCTGTTTAACTTTTCTAATAATGAATTCAAATAAATAAAAAAAAACTCAATATATTTATAAATTTATATTCTATAAAACTCATGTCATTTGCTATGTACAGTCACTCTCTACTTTATGTAATATTAAGTAAATTCAATTTTATATAAAATATTTTTTGTAAATTTTATTTTTCAAATATATAGCATAAATATCTACTTTATTTGTAGATAATAAATTCAAATATGTTAGTTTATATTATTAAAGCTTCATATTAGTTAATTTATTTTATATTTTTATGGAATGTTTGTTGATATTAAATATTATATTATTTGTATATTATTATTCCATACAGCTTAATCTAATTTTCAGTCAAGGAACAATATGATGCCATGATGTTGTATAGGTGCAATCATTGTAGCTACCTAATCTCAGGAATTTTTAATTCAAAATTCTTGTTAAAGAATTATTTTTCCAACTTACATAAAATTCTGAAAAAAGTAACTCTTACGTAAGTCAGGGAGTGGCTGTATAATGCTAATTGGCAAAATTAGTATTATACAGACACTATTAGATTAAATTAAATCTAGAAAAAATCTAATTAGATTAAATCTAGAAAAATTATTTTAAATAAATGAATTTAATCATGAAAAATTACAGTTCTATTTTCAGATAATGTTCAATATAGAATTCAAATATTCATTCTTAAATATTTTTAAAAGTTGTAAACATTCATGTAAAAAATAATCTCCATTTTTGAATTCAAAAATTAAATTTTATTTAAAAATATGGCTTTAAACTCTTCTTGCTAGAATTAGTTATCATTCTACATGTAAAAAATAAGCATTTAATTTTCTAATAAATAAATCTCTGAAGTGATTATGAAAAATTTTTACTCAAATTTTGTTTTTTTTGATGCTTTAATAATTCCTGGACAAAACATAACAACTGAATTAGGTAAACATTATGTATATATGAATGCAAATCCATGATATACAGTATGTCAGTCTTCATTCTTAAGTTATAATACTTTTTTACAAATGTTTGTATGTTTGTACCTTTGTATTCTTTCCTTAAGAGTATAAACATTAAAATTACATGAAACCTACATTCACAAATACATATAGTTTGTGCATTAAGAATTTACCTCTATAAAAACAGTCATATGATGTTATAGCATTTAAATCAATTACAAAAAAGGTGAAAATATTTTTCAGTTATTTCTATTAGTCAACAGTGTTTGGTGATAGTTAATAGAAATCACTCTTATAAAGAATTTTTTTTAAAAAGTAACATTTTAGTTTAAATAAATAAAATTAGAATCAGTTATCAAATGAATTCTAAAAAAATTTGAAATCAGGATTATATTTGATATAACAATAAAATTTTCTCTTTGTAATATAGTAATTATAGTACTTCTATCAGAAAATATTTTCAACAGATTCAAGTAAAGTGTATGATCATTTCAGAAATCAATAAAAACTGACAAACATCAATGATGGAGTTGGCTGATGGCTTAAAATTGGAATATTTTATTATTTCTTATTAAATTATTATTTTTTTTTTTAAGTATTTTTGGAAAATTGCATAATTTGAAACTATGTAGATCATAAAGTGTCTGAATATGTTTTCATTTAATATAAGAATATTTTACAATATATAAGTACAATCTCTCCCCAATTGACATAAATTCAACTTTACATAAAATATTTTCCATAACTATTAACTATTAACTATATATTGTTTGTTGATTTCAAGTATTATATTGTTTTATATATTGTTTGTTGATTTCAAGTATTATATTATTAGTATGATATCATTCCATGTGGTGTTTCTTCCTTTTCAGTAAGGAAATAATATGGTGCTATAACAGTGTATAGTGCAATCATTGTAGTTATGTAGCCCTAAAGTTTTTAACCCAGAATTTTTGTAAAAAAATTTTTTTTCTGATTTATGTAAATTTTAACTTCTATAAATTTCCAAAAACCATAATTCTTACATAAGTCGAGGAGGGGCTATATTCTCCAACTTATGTACATCTGATTTCTGTAAATCCTAAATTACATAAAAAGTTTTCCAAAATTTTTTCTTTTTTTTTTGTTATATAAAGCATAAACATATATTGTATTTATAAATTACAAGTTGAAATATGTTGATTTAAAGCATTTAACAGCCTACATTACTTGATTTATTTATATTTTGTGATTGTTAATCTTAAGTATCATATTACTAATACAATATCATTTCATGCAAAATTGTCCCTTTTAGGTAGGGATAATGTTACCATAACATGATGTAAATAAATTACTATAGTCACTTAGTTCCACTACTTTTGTTTTAGAATTTTTGCTAAAAAATTATTTTTTCAATTTATGTGAAATCATATTTAAGAAAAAAACTTTGATTTCAATTATTTGCATAAGTACTTGACATAAGTATTCCCTGACTTATGCAAATAATTTTGAAATATGTTTATTGTTTTTTAAAATATAGCATATTTCAGGCTACCACAATGCAAAACTAATTTTGCTGAGAATGTAAATGAAACTTTGATTATAAAATAAATTTTTTTGGAATATATGAATTAAGCATAAAATACAATATAATTAAAAAAACTATAAATACAAAAATCATTCTGGTTATAATATTTATAATTATTTCAAATTATAAAAATTATAATTTTATGTTATATAATCATGCTAATTCCAAAAATATGTATAATATAGTTTGATCTAGGAATGATATCCCTTAAACACAAATTTTATTTCTTTACTTCTTTTGAAATGTTTTCTAAACATCTATGCAAATACAAAATCTAACTAGCTGTAAAAATTTTTCTCCAATATTTAGAGAAAACTGATCAAATATTTGCATCAAATATCATACATATTATGTGAAAAATATTTTTATTAATTATAATGAGAGAAATATAAAAATAGCATTTCTCAAATGAATGATAATTGAATATGTAAACAAAACTCTGGATTGTAAAATTCCTAAAGCATTTACATTCATTCAAACTGATAAAAAATTATATACAAATTAAAATCATTTGATGATATATTGTCTGATTTTAATTATATATTTTCCATCAATCAATATAATTCAAGCTTGTAATTAATCTTTGAAAATATAAGAAAACAGCTTTATATAATAGGCTTTTATAATATACTAATCTTTTAATAGATTTTCCAATAATGAAACTATAGAAATTTATCATTCTTAACATAATTTTAAAAAATATCTAGCTATGTTTCATATTAATCAGATATGTAAATAGGAAGATTTGAGGAAGATATCAATAATTCACTTGCAAAACAATACTGAATGGAAAGTATAACAATTCTTATTATATGCTATTAAACTTTATATTTTTAGATCACAATATATGTCAAATGATTTTTTCCAAGAAATAAAAGATGTCAGATGAATATTCTTTTACTTAGCAGTAATTTAAAATATAATAGTAGCTTATTAATTATCATTTCTGAACCCAATTCTTTCTGAATCATAACTACATAGTAGCAGAACAACTAAAACAGATTAACAGTTATTAAATTACAATGTAATTAAGGAATAACATCAATCGGTAGTTTAGAATTAGAGATCAATCTGATATTAGTAAAAATATTCCTTCTTTACATATTAATAAAGCTCAATAACTTTAACCTCAATAGAACTAAACATAAACAACAACATATTACATCTATTAACTAGAAACTATAATGATTAAAATAGCTTCTTTAAGAATTTTGGCTATAAATTAGATCACCATAATCAATAATCATTTTACTTTTAATAAAGAATCACACATACATTGGTTTCCATAGTAAAAATATTATGATGAACTGATTATTTGTGTTTGTCAAGTTTTAATTGGATATGAATATGAACTGAAAATAAAAATATTCTAAAATAATATTCAATTTATCCTAACTTTACAATTGTCAATCTTATATTGGGATAAAGAAAAAAAAATTGATATCAGATATATAATTGATTAAAATAATGCTAATAACTATGATTAATCCATTCAGTAAGTTAAATTTTATTCTGTATGAGATATAGATCATCTGAAAAGTGGTATCCAATCACTATGACACATGAGCAAAGATTACTCCAAATTGTGAATATTGTTAAAAAAATAATCTAAAAGGCAAAGTTCAATATATACATCATTGAAATATTGCATTATTGATGGATAGAGGAAGGAATTAGTATAAAATTCAATTTTTTTTTGCTAAAAATTCAGCTTATTCTTGAACAATAAATTTCTTGAAGAATTATTATTATTTCAAGGAAATTTAATAAATCAGTATAAACTTGTAGCAATAAAATTAAGAACAGATCTGAGAATTATTGAGATGGCAATATATATATAGAAAGAAAGAATGCTTGCAAAGAATAAACAGTGAATATAAGAAGAGAATATCTTGAAGCGTTAGATTAAGGATAAAGGAATGTTTAAAAAGTGCTGGAAGAAGAAATGTAATTAGAGAATGATTATGAGTAGAAATATGTACATGATAGATAGCCAGGAAATTAGTTTAGGTTACTAACAATAAGATATATAGATAGGCATTGGGTTAGAATGAAATTTGAGTTTCAAATTTCATTCTAACCCAATGCCTATCTATCTATCATCAATGCCAAATCTGTCTGCACCCAGATAAGTGCAGACAGACTTGGCATTGATGTCAAGTCTGTCTGCACTTGTCTGGGTGCAGACAGACTTATATATCAGAGTTATGCAAGACATATATGAGAGAATGGCCACTTGTGTGAGGCTGCATACTGGAAACAGAGAAATTCAAGAAGAGGGTTGACTTATATCAGTATACTGCTCTTAATAGTTATTTCTTTATGTAGGTATTGGATACATTGACAAGAAATATACAGAGTGAAGTGCTATAGTATATGCATTTGTCAATATATTAGTTGAATAAAATTAAATCAGGAAAACTGAAGAATATATAGATCTGAATAGATTTGAAGAAGAGGGTTAGTAGCAGAAGAGAGAGTATATGATTTGTCTTTTAAATAATGGAGAGAATATTGGTTTGAAGGATATATTATACTTTATAAATATATTATTTCCAAAATGAAAAAACTCAAATATTTAATATATATGTTGTAGATAGAAGGAAAATTAATATAAATGTTATTAACAGCATTGGAAATGGATGAACAAAATGAAAGAAGGATATTTGCCATTGTATGAAATATATTTTTCACAGTATATGTAAAATATGGCTAAAGTAAAGTGCAATAAGTGAATATGCTGTAAGCATTAAAAATTTTATAAAATTTTGAAAAAAACAAAGCACTAAACAAGCAAGCTTGTTTAGTGCTTTGTTTTTTTTTTTTTTTTTTCAAGATTGTTATAGAAGCAAGTTTTATGTCTTAACTTAGATTTACTAGGGCATTATACATTATCTTAATAAACATAAAGAACTTAAAACTACAAGAATCAGGTACAAAAAAATTCTTTCTGTATTTCCTATCATTGGGTCAGGGACATGAACTCATTGAATTGCATTGATCAGTCAGAATTAGCTGATTTCATCACTTGTTATAAGTATGAGTGGTCATGAATCAAATCAATTGATAAGTTAAGAACTATCTGTATTTGATTTTATGAAACAATGATTATACAGTATCCTAGATGTGTATAATTTTTAATATATTTTCTATCTATATGCAAGTATGAATAATGACATTTTGTTGTTCTATTGAAAAACTAAATCTAACCAGTATAATTCTATAAATAATTGAATTATTTTGTATCTATTAGTTTTGGTAAAATATTATTATCATAACAGAATCCATTTTTTAATAGACAATTTTGATTTTTTTTTTTTTTTTTTTAAGTTTTTAAAAAATTATTTCAAACAATTAGATTTATTTTTTCAAATAATTTATGAGAATCAAAACTTTTCTAGAATTAAGATAAATTTATGATCAATATTTGAAGAAAATGTTAATTTTTAAATAATAAGTAAAATCAAAATTACTGGTATGTTTACTGTGTATTGCTGCATTAGACTTAATTCAAAAATCACTTGGCATTTATTAATTCAAAAGTTCAAGGACTTTCTAATATTCAAGATCCAATTAGAAATTTTTATATCAAAATTAATGGGAAATGAGTTTTTAATTTAAAAACTTTTTCCTAACAAACAGTTTCCAAGGTCTCAATTAATTTTGTAAATTGAGGAAAACTTAAATATTAAAATAAAAATCATTGTATATGATAAAATTTTAAAACAAGCTTACAGGATCTCAAAATAAAACTAAAGATGCAGGAGTGCTTTTGGGCTGGACTGCCCCTCTTCAGAAAGTGAATGTTAACAGAGAATGGAACATCTGTAAAAACAAGTATAGATTATAATTTCAATCCCAAATGTCAGAATAACGGTATAAACAAACATTTAACATTTATCTCAAAATAACATTTTATCTCGCACAATCTGTTTGTTTTTATCGTTACCCTCACACTGGAGATTGAAATTACAATTTATACTTGTTTTTACATATGTTCCATTCTCTGTTAATACTCATTTTCTCTGTGCAGCTGAAGAAGGGCAGCCCAGCCCGAAAGCACTCCTGCATCGTTAATTTTATTTTAAGATCCTGCAAGCTAGTTTAAATTTTGTTTTATTTTAATTTGGGACCTATTTGTTAATTTGATTAAAATTTTAAATTTATTTTCAGAATCTTGGTGCTGGATAATGGTACAATAGCAGAGTTTGATTCTCCTTCTGTTCTGCTTCAAAATAAATCTTCTATCTTCTATTTAATGGCTAAGGATGCTGGTATTGTTTGATATATAAATTAAATAATTTATATAAGTATATCCTGTTTTATTTATCATATAATTATGTAGACATAACCAAAATTATTTATTATCTTATCAGTTTTAAAATATAAATCTGGAAGCAATGTACAAAATCTATTGTTTTTTTTTCTCATACATTTAAATACTCATGAATAAAATACATTAATATTGGAAACTATGGTGCTTTTACTTATTTCAATATTTGAAAAAAGTAGTCAGTTTAAAAAAATTAATATGTATATAGAATATTAGATATATAAACAAAGATATATTTAGAATCAATCCAAATTGTGCATGTTGATTAGGTGGATTAGCTTGAACAACTTTTCATATGAAAGACCTGAGACTGAATAGTGATTCTATTCTTTATTTTCATATGCACTTTAGATAAGTTGATTGATCCCTGCCATTCAATTCGCTAACACATTTCATGTTTGATCAGATGTAATAATTTCACAATTGACCCGCTGCTTATATTCCTTTTACTGATTCTGAATCATTAACCTCAAAATGTTAATTTTGAGAAAGAAAAAAATAAATTTTAACTTTTAATGTAGTATTAAATGTAAATGAGTATTTCTAAATACTATATAGTAATACAGTAAAAGTTCTGTATATCTTTTTAAATTATTTAAACGGATATAAATTAAAAAAATAAATATAATAATAAATTTCATCAATTTTATCTGGTATATATATATAAGCTTCTATATGTAAGCATACGCTTGGAACAGTAACACTGTTCAAGTGATATCATCAGATTATAATGATCAAGGATGATAATGACCAAAACCAGGTCTAGAGTTTTTAGCGCTCCAAGCAAAAATTTTTGTTGTGCCCCTGAAGTCGTCAGTTTTGAAAAATAAATTCATAAAAATATCACACTTTACAAAATTTTTATTTTTTAAAACAACATTTTAAAAACTTGCATTTCTATATACAATGTTTTAACAAAACTTATACACTATATTTACATTTTAATTAAAAATTGATTTTAAGAGCTTTTTTGTCAACAGATGATGCCAGTTTCCATTCAATCAGAATATTAACTGGCAGGGCGAAACAAGCCTTTCCACAGGCTGCCCAGCCTTGTGGAGGGGTCAGCCGGATTGTGGAGGACGGGAATCGATAAGCCGGGCTAGCACCCCATGATAAATATTTTTAGGAGTGGAACCCGAGACTTGAACCCGGACGTATAATATAAAATTTTGAATCATATTCAAAATTTTTGAATATACTCTGTAAGAAGTGTGAGAAGTTTCTGGCTCAGAGGTATCGATCGTCTCCCATCACGGATGTGACTAGATCGTGGATTTTTTTTTGTCAAC
>WUQG02038294.1:0-10759 GCA_011317285.2 Androctonus mauritanicus | reverse complement strand
TACCCCGCTTCGCTCCCTCCCGCTGACATTCTCAGTTACTGTCCTCGGCATTCACCGCAACTCCATTCAAGTTATCGTTTGTTCCAGCTTTCACTCGGTCGTCACTCGCAGGGTGTAGAGGCACACGTGAGTTCCCCACCCACCTCCTTTCTATCAAACTAGTGGAACGATGTTTTGTCGCTTGTTACAATTCAACACGTGTTCATTTCGCTTTTTTTTTGCTTGTCGAATTGTCTTCTTCCATTCGTTTTCACTGACCACTTTGCAAACTCGGTGAAACGACGTGTCTGCGATTTACACAAACTGGTTTTTGTAGTAACAGTTGAGAGAGAAATTTTTGGTATTTTTTAAGCCTATAATTATACTGTATTTTGGAAGAAGAATGCCCGATACAACAACCTAGGCATTTTTATTTTTAGTACGATGTTAAAACTGAAGTTATATTTAAATGCGAATGTTTTAAAAATATTCAGATATTAAAAATACCTAACGACTTACGCTTGTAACTATAAATATTTCTGAGACAATTAATATTCATTTTAATCCTTCGAAATAGTAAAATTCCAGATTTGATTAAAAATTTCTACTCCCGATTTTATTGCCGATCAACGAGCTTCTCAATAATTTCGACAATAACTATACGTCAAAAGTATGTCTTTGTCGTCGTTGTGACCAACTCCACATATTTTTCTTGTAAAAAAATAACAATAATAATAATGATAAAGTTTTTGAAACGTAGTAGTTGCGATTCATCTGCCAGTCTTAAGTTTAACATCCTCTAATCTGTGAAATTGCAAAGATTTGTGGTTCTTACTAAATATTATCATTCTTCACAATGCATTATAAATTTTCATAGTCATTAAATTTCTCGATTATCATATGTTAAAAATTTCTACGCGCAATTTACCATTGGTAGCAAACTAAGTAACTTAGTTATTTTTCAAGTGAGAATTGAAGATTATGTAAGTGAAATAAAATGTGCTTCGCAAAATATTCGTTTGCCATTGTTTTGAGCGAACGCATTGTTTTCATCTTTTCCGCTTTCATCAACTGAATGTTTTCAAATATTGAAATAAATCCAATCTTTTAGACCTATAACAGTTTTCTGTACTTCCGTTTTGACATTAATAAAATTGCCTGCTAAATGGGATATTTTATCTACGTTAACATCGTGAATAACGCGTAGTAAAATTTTACTAACAAAACTTCTAAAAATTAATAATCACCAGTTGCGAATACATTTATGACTTGCAAAACGAAAAATTTCAAATTAAAGTCAGTGTGTTGAGAAATTTGTAATTGCGATAACCGATGAAGACAGAATATAATACAGAAAATAAGACAGAATGGCACTGGCTTCAAAAATTTAATGATATTTATTAAAATTCACTTGGATAGATTAAAGAATTATATTTATTAACTAAATTTTTTATATAGGCCTACGAATATTTGTCATTTTCTACATTGTATAGAGTAACCTAGCGCATAAATCACACGGATTTATGTTTTAGAGTACAATTTTTACAATTTTGTTTTCATTTAATTATATTTTTAAGATTGACGAAAACTGGCTCCTTTATTGGCAAGATCCGTTTCGTGGCCCAGTGGCAAAGACTTACTATAGTATATATTGCTAGCGGTTAAGAGCACTAACTCAATAACCGGGACATTTCAAAACTACAAAGGGTATTGAGAGGCGGTTTTGGCCCACTTCCCTCGAGTATGGTTGTCTTACACCTTGAAAAATAACCCTCTTCCATCCCACTCTTCAGCAGATCTCTTTGTAATACGAAAGCGTTTTCACCGTCCCAGATCCCACATCTTTGTATAATACCATTTTATTCTATGCAATAACTGCTCACATTGATAGCTTTTCTGGATTTCAAACAATTGAATTCTGTAACAAAGCCCGATTACGAAAATTATATCCAGGGGGACCGGATAATTTTGGCCAAACTCTGCTTTGGTTTCGGCGAAAATATCGTTGAACATTTGAGTCGCGTCATCGGAGAAATTTAAAATTTAAATTAGCGTAAACATATCGAAGTTTGAGACTCGAAACTGCGAGTAACCGATTGATGAATAAGGTGACGAAATCGTGATCGGTACGCGTATTGCAATAACTTTTAACAAAGTAAAAATTCGAAATGCAAACACTGTCACGGGAGTGTCTCAGTTCATTAACCCGTGTTAAATCTGTACGCCATGTACGCATATTAACTGCGGATATATAGAAAGTTCCCGACGGACCCAAAGAGCGAGTACACAATCGCGACCCCCAGTCGAGGGAAAGCGATTGTCCCGAGTGAGTGGGGATCTTGCCCCCGTCGGCTTTCCACAATAAGAGACTTGTGTCCGAACTCGCTAATTCTCTCCCAATGTACTGACTGACGCCCAATTATATGCAGTGTCGACCCCCTTACAGTTTTGTCCTCTTTCAATCGGTGTTTTACACTTAGTGCTCTCACACCCGTTTGACAATGGATGAAAGTTTACGCATGCGCCTGCAGGAAATAGTTTAGATGCGTATCATTAGCAATCTGGCTTTGCACACTAAATGAAGTGTAAAGCCCGTTATTCATACGCGCGACCTGTTTTAATCGTACAGGGAAGAGTTTGAAAATGAAAGTTATATTCAAATAAGTAAAAAGAATCACTTTTCTTCTTGCCAGCTTTCAGACGGGTTATTGTTTATCGCCCAAATAACAAATGTTTGTGGCTTTATTTAAGCTGGGTGCTCTTCCTTCCTTTTT
This sequence comes from Androctonus mauritanicus, assembly GCA_011317285.2. NCBI lineage: Eukaryota > Metazoa > Arthropoda > Arachnida > Scorpiones > Buthidae > Androctonus > Androctonus mauritanicus. The sequence continues at coordinate 8,006 of WUQG02038294.1, read as the reverse complement.
TTTTTCTTACAGTCGAAGCGGCGAATATCGGATTTCAGGTGAGTGTCGAATGTTGACGAATAGAGAAGTGACTCTGACTGAAGCTGTAAATACGCACCTGGTTCATCGATCCACTTCCAATGTTTGTTTAGAAAGGAAAGAAGTGGCGACGTCTCATTCTCAAGAACGGGTGGCAGATGATAAGAGAGACAGTATAGGGCTAGCAACCAATGGATAAATCAATGCCAGATTTATATAAAAGCCAAGCCAAAAAAAATAATCATCAGCTATAGAAACGTACTTAGATTTATCAAAGTTGTCTAGTAATCAGTATTTTTCCAAATGGTTAACTGTTTCGATATTTTTACTCATTCTAGACTGGATTAAACATAATTCAGATGAATATCAAACATCATAAATACGCTCCCATCGGATAAACATATATCGAGCAAGTTTTCGCTTTAATTTTATATTTATGTTAGCGTTATGCCAGCAGCGTAAAATGTGTTTTTACATTTAAGCACAATCCGGAGGAGCGTAACAAAATTTGGATAAATTTTAACAATTTTAACCCTGTTTAATGAAAGAAAAAGTTGCTTCTTTTTTAGCATTTTAAACGGGCGGCGATATTTAAACTTACAGCGAGAGATGATAAATTCCGTAACAGTTTAGCAGGCTGTACATATAATTAGATGAACGTAACCAGGATGCTGACGAGATGCTAACGTTTACTGCACGTAAGGCGATTTATTGGCGTTCGTAATTTTCTAAACGTATTAAATAAACTAAGCGAGAGTTTAAAATGACGGGGATGCAGCGAGTGCCATTTTTGATGATGTCTAGACGGTCGTCATAGAAACCGAAAACAGTCGGGTCCGAGTTCGTAATGGCGCATTTGTTGCTCTTTTTTGCTCGCAAGGTTTAAAGAAAGATAGCAGGGAAAAAAATATCGGTTAGTCACTCACCTCTTCTTCCATAGGAAAGGTCTGCTCGATTAGACGGAATTCGAACGGTGATCTGTCGTCCGTCTGATCGAATGCGTTCTTAATAACGCGTCGAACAGACGGAAACGGGAATAAATGATCAAGCAGACGATTGGGTGAATACCTAGACTGGCGTCTGCGGTTTACCTTCTTCTGCTGCCAGATGACGATTCTGATTGGATGATTGGAAGAGACGATCGAAATCTCACTCGCGCTTTTCCCGTTTTAATTTTTGCCTTTTCATTTATTTAATAAGGTCGTTACCACCACGTTTATCTCCATTTTAAATTACGGATTATGTCGTTTAAGACCATTTTCTGATTTTTTTTTAATTCGTATTATTTAGCTACGCACTTAAACGAAAAAGTGAAGCTAATCGAGACCTAAACAAACAAACAACACCATACAAAAATATCGCTTTTGTTTCGGATGAACTTTTAACATTTTTCTATCGATGTAAAGTGGTAATAACGTTTTATTCTTTTCTAAATAAAGTGAAATTGCATCCGGAATTATATTTTTATTACGTTTCGCGGCATTAAACGATTGTTTTACGTTTCTCAGTCAGAATTACGGAGGTGTAGCAGCGTCAAAACTCTATCTGGTCCAACGTTCACGTGTCGACTACGCGTGAGAACTGCCAACTCGCTTTTTTTTTTTAGTGTTTGCGTGATTCCGCCGACGTCTGCTATAGACACTAAGCCGTAGGAATGTAAACAAAGTACTCCGCGTGACAGCGGATCCACTTTAATATATCCCCACATTTTCGGCCTCTTTTCGACATGTCGGATTTCTTTTACCACCCAATTTAAATTGTCCAATCGGAATAAAAGTAAACTCGGGAATCCATTGGATCTCTGGTGGCGTCACGTGACCGGCAAAGGCGTCTATACAGGACACTTTTGGTTTCATTGGATTCTGCAGAGAAATCCGTAGGGATGCTGGAAAACGCGAGACACACGTGGATGATTCATTAAGTATGTGGGAAAGACAAACAGCGGCCGTGTTGACGTAATGATGGAGTGTCGTGTGAACGAGATTGTATACATATTATCATGCAATTGATTCAAACATAATTGGCTTATGATGTAAACACTACTGAAAGCGTATAGGTCTATATGCCGTATATAATACACGTTTGTGCAGTTCTCATTAATTCACATAGTTTCGAATTACTTTTACTTATAATAAAGAATGGAAGAATTGATTAATTTTTAAAATACTTGTGAACGAGATTTCGGTATTTGTATAAAATATTAACGTAGCGGTTACCGTTTCGAGACAAGTAGAAGAATTTGGCTATTTTGTGCAAATATTTTATTAAAGATCAGGAATAATTCGTATATTCAAAGATTTATTCCGAGCTGAATTTCTCTTCAGGAATTCGGAAACGATCGATATAATAAACTCTTAAATAATATACATTTCCTTGCTTTCAAAAAATAATAAGTTGATGAATTAATAAATCCTTTTATACGATATTTTTTGAACACCAAACATTAATTTTATAATCAGGAAGTTGCAATATGTTCAAATGTTTACACCAATAGAAATCTGATTAAATTGATTATAGTATTTATTCATATATTTTTTATGAAGGATCTGTAAAATTATTTAAGGAAATAAAACATCGCAATAAATTTTTATTTATAGTAACATAAAATATGCCAGTATTCCTTCGGCTAATGAAGCAAATCTAGTTTTCGTATGGAAAAAAATGTTAGATTATAGGCCCGCAAATTTCATTTTCTTCTCAACGTTAATGGCATAAATAATGTAATTTTTGGGTTTAGTTTGTAAAGAAAAATTCCGAAGAATCGACAATTCTTTGCTGGAGACAAAGAAATATCAATAGAAGAGACGATGACCGCAGACTCTGAACAAAGCCAACCGACTTGATGGACTAAGTGCACAATCTGATCTGTCAACAGCGATAGCCAACTCTTAAGTTGGAAATCGCGATACAAACAGAGATTCCTCTCTCTTCTCTTTCTCGTTTTTTTTCCTTCAACATATCTGATAAAGGTTTGTCGAAAACAGAAAATGTTGGTGTTTTTTGTATTGTTTTTCATCTGTAAAGATTAAACCGAGATAATGGGTTGAAAAATAAATTCTTACTTTATTGAAAAATATTGTTGACCTCGTTCGAGCCGTGACAAAATTTTAATAATTTTTATTTTTACTAAACGTTGGAACATAAAACTAATATGGACTATACATTTAATTCTGTGATAAAATATAAAATTTCCTTCATTTCGTCAGAGAGATTTTAAATGATTATAACAATTATGTATAGTATTATCGTGAAGCTGTTAACTCATGTTTTTGCTTTCATCGAGAAAACTGCCTCAAAACATGATGATAGTTAAACAAAATATTCAGTTCTCTCTTGATATATTATATAAAATTTTATATATGATTACATTTACTGTTACAGAGAATTTGTTTTTCATGATAAATTGTGTTATATTATGAATTTACAAACTTACTTTCTGCAATTTTTATTCTCGTGTATAATAAATTATCGGAGATTGACAAATAGCGGCTAAAATTAGGAATTTTAAAATTAAAAAATTTTTTATATAGAAGATAGAAAATAATTTCATTTTAAAAAAGTATATCGATAAACGAATATCGAAAAATTTGTGGAAAAAAAATTTAGGCATTGTAAAACAGTCTTTTCTGCATAACTTTAGTATGTAGAGGTAAAGAGTAAAACAAAAAAAAAAATATAATTTGTTTGTAATCAGATTAACTTCAACAAATAATGTAAAACAGTAAATTTTTGACATTTTTTTAAACAATTTTATAAATAGTACTGGCATGTATTTTCGGAAAATATCAATATAACTTACTAGTTTTTGTTGCTTAGTTATTTCAGATTTTTCACTTCTTATAAAATTATATTTTTTTTAAACAAATGAGGGGTATATTTATTGATATAAAAATTAATATTTTTCTATCTGTAAAACTCGTAATCTAGATAGTAATTCAGATTTCCGTTAATTATTAGATTATTGATAAACTTAATGTGATCCATTAACTCAAACCGAAAACGATGATGTTTTAATAAGGATAACAGGTGTGGATAGAAAACATTATTTCTGAATTATGCAAAAATCAATGTATCCTTATAATCTATCATCTTTCCATGAATAAGAGAAGCTTGATAGGATTTGTGGTCACGTCACTCATGGCGACTTCCCAGATCAACAATTCTTTATTAAATGACACGCTGCATCCAACCATATAATTCGCTTACCGCCCATCGCTTCTCTTCCTCGGATAACGAGATGAACGATCCAGAGCAGCTTCATTATTCTTTATGATCCTGTTAGAAATGGGGATTAGAGTTTAACTTTAGTTGTCGAATTCTTCTTTCCGAGTGATTATCTGCAGATATGATCTGTTCGGGTCGCTGAAAGAAGTCGGACTGATATGATTGGGAAACGCCCCTCTTCCACCTCGTCCCTCCTCTTGCCTCTAGGAATCGCCAACTGACTCTGGTGGGTGTCTTCTTTGCTCATGTCAAAATCCAATTTTGTCTTCCTCTCTCTTGAATTGAACCTCCAAATTGAGTCTCTACTTTTTGTCTAACTTGCCTATTTATAAAAAGGCCTACAGAACTTCGGATTTTATCGCGTCTAGTATTAAATCCAGAATTTTCATAAAAAATTGTTTTATTTATACGATCACGAAGTATCAATAATTGAAAAAATCAACTTTATTTATCGCTTACCATCTTTTTTTTAATAGATTTTAAAATATCAAAAAGTTCTTTCTTGATTGACAAAATAAAATTAGAGAAATTCAGTTCGTTTTTTCGTATAATTTTAATTTTAAAAATAATTTTCCTTTATTTTAAAGTGAAAATGATTGATTAAAAACCTCTTTTAAAAATATTTATCTATTTTTTAATTATAATCGGTTGGAATTCGTGCTATATTTGCGTATATTTAATCTTATTTATAGAAGAAAAAACTAGATGTTCGGACAAATCAAAATCATCTGTTTAAAGATGACACATCTAATCCACATCCTATAGATTTAATAGGGGCGGCCTTTAATATTTACAGAACACATTTTGTTTCGTCATATGATCGACATTCTCATTGAAAGATCAATCCGGCGTTATTGTCGAGGGAAGAAACATCAACTGTATGACCCAGCAGCGGGGGAAAAGGGCCCCATTGTTCCTCGTCGTAGCGCCATCTGTTCTTCTTGCACAAGGATTAGACACACTTGTCAACACCAGGTGGCGTAGTGTCGGAAGTGAGGGTGGGGACCCTGGTAGCCTGCGGGTGGTCCCTCGTGTTGACATGAGGGCGGTCAACCTCTTTCCTCCATCCCAGTCTCCTCCGATAGCCAATTGAGGATTGGATTATTGATTTCTAACCTCATCCCCGATAGGATTTGCATTTAGAGGATCGAATTAATCCTAAGCTATCCGGCCAGATTACTTCGAAATCTAAAAAAGTCCATTAATAATGGTAGCGAGTTTCTTATCTATTTTCCCTAATGCAAACTAAGATTTCTCTAAAAAATATATATTTCGAAGTTCTATTTTTTAACAATTTTAAAATAAAATTAATTCAGGATCAACTATTTCCATACCAATCAATAATTTTAACCTTTGTTTATTTAAATAATGATGATCAACGTATAATTTTCTTAGCAATTCAATATGAAAAGACAGATAGAGATATATTCAGCATACGATTTCTCATGCGAAATATCTTCGATTTTAAGTATGCTCTAACAAGCAATGATATAATTATTATTAAATGTATCTACCGTTTCCGCTTCTAGTAGCTAGCGTGCTTTTACGGTTTATAAACATGTGTGCAAATCACTTCCGGTTATTGGAATAACGATTAAATTTTGACGTTACCTTTCTATATTCGTATAAAAATTAGATACAAAATTTCATCATATTCTGAATATTTATTTTTGAATACAAGCATTCACGTATCTAACCATCCATTCACTCGCCACATCATAATGGCTAAAATGGATAAAATACATTCGGAAATGCTGAAAACGTGCATTTAATATCTTAGCATCGAAACTTTTCTTGATATTTTCTTAAGCGCTGTTCTCAGTGATAGAGCTAGGGTTCTAGAGACGTAACTCCATCAAAAATAATATATCTAAAATGTAAGATGAAAAGTTAATTATGTCTAATAATTGAAATCTAAGTAGAGATATAGGTATAAAGTACGCTTTTAGTGATAATTTTAAAAATAGCAAAAATTGGTTTTCAAAGTTAGGAAATCAAAATATTATTTAATAGCTGTGAGAGAGTATAGTAAAAATCTCAGAACATAAATGATTTTTACCTGGCTAAATTTCTTCGTTTATGCCCATTTAGAAACAATTTTACCATTATTTAAAATTTTTTATTGCATTTTTGTTTTTTAAACATCGCGGAATTGGTAAAAATTCGATAAAAATCTGTTAAAAATTGTTGCTGTTTCTCATTATCTATCTTTTTGTATTGTTTATAATTTCTCAATTGATTTTTGTGTGATTTTTTTAAAATAAAAAAGAAATATTTATGTGTAATGAAAAGTTATTACACATAAATAAGCATTGTTTCTTTAGTTTTATAAAAGTATCTGTATTAATGATATATCTGGTAATCATTAATGTCAAAAAAATGTTTCCAGTGTAGTACCTTCTCTCTTCGTGACATCCTGAGCGGAGACAGAAAAGCATCATAAGGAGTCCGAAAGACTTCTTACTTCTCCATCAACTGGAACTGATAAGTCAGATCGCGCTTGCCCATCATTTCCACTTGTCATCTCACTTCCTCAGCCACTTCTGCTTTCTGTATCCAGTCTCACGTACGGGCGAGATGATACCAATAGATAGACAGTAGGCGCACCAACCATCTCAACACGCTAATCACGCTCAGAACGTGACGGTAGGAACCATCTCCTGACTAATGAGAAGATAAAACGGTTTGAAGTGTTCCACTTGACGCTGAACTCCAACGTCAGTCTCTGAGTCTCTCTCTCTCTCTCTCTCTGTTTCTCTTGTGTCCCAGGACGTTTGTTATTAACCCATATTTGAAGATACGCTCTCTAAAAGTCCATTGATCGAATTGTTCGAAAATTTTTAACGGTATCTCCAGTTATAAAGTTTAGATTGACATACAATAGTGGATATTTTTAAACTACCAAACATCTTAGAGTTATATAACAATTCTAACACGCAAAAATTCGCGAGAGAGAATAAAAAATAATTTAACTATTGCTAAACTCTTAATCTTTCAACAAAAAATAAAACTTTCTAAAATAGAGTTATTGACGAAGCAGTAATCGTGCATTAAAATTAGCTAACCGAATAGCGGACGTTTCGCCGTTAAACACAAATTAATAAGGAAAAGACGCCTTTACAGGCGTTCTGGCCAACTTCTACAACGAAACAATATAAATATTGTAATAGTACAATTTACTCGTAAGATAATCTGGTGCGCAGCTGCAATTTAAATATATTGGATGTAACTGGTGGATTTAGAACGATTTTAGTCACTCCCAAATCCTGTGAGGCTCTGAATACGAAATGAGATAGAAGGAGGTATGATCTATCTGACTGCATCCGCATCATTAACACCTATCCCGCAGGGAAGGCAGACAATACCACCTTCTGCAGAAGGTGGGGTAATTGCCGAAACTTCCTGGTAGTGACAGCAACTTCTCCCTAGGCGGCGACACTTCCGTCGCCTTGGAAAGGGAGCTGAAAGAAAAAAGAAAGACAATTTGATGGGAGATAGCTAACGATTCTCAGTCTCCATATTGTCTGCAGGGTGTTGCAAGCGATTGGCTTTTGACAACTTGCATCGTTAGCTCTGCACCTCAACACATGGTCCTTGTTGGCTTAATGGGGAGAAGCCGACGGCATTTCAACGCGCTTATTCCATCTAATTTGTTGTTAATGACGTAGTTTTGGCTTCACCAAACTCTCTGACGATTGTCTTAAAAGTTGTTCACATACAACAATGTAGGGCGAGAACAGTTTCATAAGTTCTGATGATAAAGT
>WUQG02038283.1:0-10759 GCA_011317285.2 Androctonus mauritanicus | reverse complement strand
TAATGGAACACTTTTATTGCTTAATGTTTACAAAATGAAAAGAAAAACATTATTTTTTAACTAGAAAATCAGCCAAAATTTTTTGTTTGCAATGAGGCTATCATAAAGACCGAAGATAAGTTATCTCTGTGGACTGTATCTGCCATGAGCCCCCCCTCTCTCGGCGATCGAATTTGTATATATGCATGCATTAATCATCACGTTTGACCAATCAGCACAGTTTATTTTGGCAGTATTATTTAGTGGGGACATTTTGGTGGGAATATTTTGGCACAAAATCTTTCCAAACCACATAATAGTGAATCAATCAGTACTAATTGAAAGTTATTGCTCAAATTACTAACTGTACTATAGCAGAGTCAGCACTGAGTGAAAGTTGCACTAAGCGAGGTATTCCTGTACTTTATTTAATGATAATCTTTTAAGCTTGCATTTGGTATATTATGCATATTAAACCATTGTACCTAGTATCAGATATAATTAAATTTTTTTTTTAAGCTGATTGCAATGCCAATTGAATTTGAACTTCAAGGTAATCTAACTTGCTTGTTATCCAAACTCAATCCAATAAACAGCACTACTTGCAAGTAAAACACAGTTTTATTTTGTAAAATGTTTTCGGACCTAAGGTGGTCCCTCATCAGTACATACATACAACCAAAGAACTCCAAGGAGTTCTTCAGTCGTATGTATGTACTGATGAGAAACCACCCTTAGGTCCGAAAACGTTTTACAAAATAAACTTGTGTTTTACTTGCAAGTAGTGCTGTTTATTGAACTGAGTTTCAATTGAATTTGAATTCAGTTTCTGTAAAGCCCATACAAGTTTACTAATATGATTTTAATTTTTTAAGCAAAGCTGATTTGTAAATAACATGACTAGTAATCTGGTTTAACAATATTTTTAGATGATTGTGGACAGGATTAGTTGCAATGTAATGAAGAAACTTAAATGCTAAAGAAAGAAAATTCCTTAGTTCTTTCGCGTTCAAGAAAAATCTAGAGAGATTAAAAAGATTAATGAACAGAAAAGAAGAAAGATTTTTCTAGATAAAACAAAAAAATAATTTTCCAGAGCTTGTTTTTAAGAAGTTTTACCAAAAAAGATAATACCTTTTGATTCTATTCCCGATAATTTACAACATGATTTTTTTCTTGATTAGTTTTTTTTATCTTGCATTGTATTGCTGATATGGTCATTAAATTTTATTAATCTTGTGATTTATATTATTAACTGACATAAGATCTAATTTTGCCTAGGCATTTTTTATATATAATTATTCTCCTACTATTATATATGAAACCAGTTTATTATTATTATATGAAACTACTTTATTATTATTATTATTATTATTTCCAACATTTTAAAATCTATAATTTTGAAGGAAATAATAAAATAAAAAAATGTTTTAAATCAGCATTAAAATAAGTATATACAAAATGATGTAATATGATATTATTTGAAAAAATTAATCTTTCAAGTGCTTTGCAGGTATTTTATAATTGTTTTGGATTAGATGACTGGCTATATAGTAAAGAACCTATCTTTTAATTGAAGAATCTAGGATCAATTCCAAATATTATATTTCAAGATTTTCTTCAGGGATTGATCCCTGAAAATGGCCCATTGATCCCCATCTTCATTCATCTTAGATGGTATGGTCTGCCTAATCTATTTTCATAGATCCTCCATGGAAATTCAGTGACATAAAACTTTAAAAAATAATCCAAAGTACTTAACTAGACCCATCTGAAAATCCTCATCCTTCATCTTTTTGATTCATGGTGGACTGTAAAATAACTCTGTCTTTTTCAATCATTAAAAAGATATATTAACCAGAAAAAATTATTTTGATTTTAAATCAAATAAAATTCTATCATTTTTTGAATTATTAGTTCAAATAATGTGTCACTCAATACTTTAAAAACACAATAACAAATGAGAAAACTATTTCTAATATTTTCAGTTACTTACATATGATCTTTGTTCATTTAACACAAGAATATACAGAACCTATTCTATATTAACATATATAGAATATGTTCTAGAGCAAGTGTCAAACTCATTTTAATTCAAGGGCTATTTAATAAGCTTTAAGATTGCCACAAGCCATATCACATTTAAATTTTTTTTAAATTACATTTTGGAATAAGGATTCATATATATATAGGATAATTAAAAACATTGTGTAATCAAATGAATATATTACAAAAATATATAATTATTACATAATTGCTTTTAATTTTATTTACTGCTATCAATCTTTAACTTTCTATTAAGCATTAAAAGTCACATTTTCTGTACAAAAACAAAAGCTTAAATTAAAATTTATAAATTTAAATAACCATAACTATTTATATTTTTTAGATAAATTAATAACACAACAAATAAAATCTTTAACAAGCCTGTTAGCATGTTTTTTATACACCTTCAAAGAGGGATACAAGTTTTCATTTATGTCTTTTTGTTTTCTGGAAAGAAATTTCGTACAAAATGATGTAGTTCTTGCAGGAAAGACTTAGTTTGTGTCAACAATCAGAAAGATCAGTGTCATCTGTGCATATACATCCGATAAGTCCAATCGAAAAAAAAAACTCATGCAATTATATTTCATTAAAATCAAACTAATATATCATAGTATATGACATAGCTATGAAGCAACAGTTACTTCCTATTATCTTATAACATTGTGTTTTGATTTTCATTTTAGTTAAGAGCATTGAGAGCCACAAAAAATCACATCAAGGGTCCAATGCAGTCTGCAGCCACCAGTTTGACACCTCTGTTCTAGAATATATTTCTGTATTAAATAAATATATTACTCTACATATTACTGAAGGTCATACATAATTGACTAAAAACTAGAATAAAGTTTATTCTATCTTATTATTGTTGCAGTTAACCACATATAGGAGTCTATGGAATATATTTTATGAAAAAATAAGTTTTTTGAACAGTCTATAAATTATAGATTCACTTGACATGAATTCAAATCATATTTAGTTATCAGAATTCAATGATAATAAATTTGAATAAAAATCTAAGAAATTAATTTTAAGTGGTTAAATATTTTTGTTATAATTCCCAAAATTTCCATTCCTATAAATTAATTTTATTTTTACTTGGAACTGCAATACATATAGCCAATCTGAATCTGCTGCTAGAATCTTCAAAATTTGCTTTACTTAATTATGACTCTCACTGATATATATACAAGTACATATATAGTAGTACCTCACAATTTGATGTCCCGTAATTAGACAATTGAATTTCATAGTATGGCGCATGTGCATACATTGAATTGTGTGATGTCATTTGTTATTTGTCAGTTCTTGTTGGACTGCTTTGGTGTTTACCCATGTTGTTTGTGCTAATTTTCAATTTTGCATTTTTCAGAAAGTAAAAAAATTGTGCATCTGTAGTGATTATTTTTTTGAGAGAAATGTAAGGAAGGGTTTAAAGAGAATTGGCCAGAGGAATAATTCTGGAAAGAACACCACTTGATTGAGCATAAAGAAGAAGAAAGAAATTTTAGATAAAATACAGAAAGGTAGAACAATTAAGATGTAACTCAAGAGTATGGAATTCCTAGGACAACTATGGCAATGTTTCGCAAGAGAGAAAGGATTATGGGTGCTGGGGTGTCTGCTGGAGCAATGATGATTTCTGATAAGAATCAATGATATATCTGTTAGAATTTTCATTGATAAAAGACATAGATTTTTTTATCAATGAAGAAATGTAAATGCTGCTTCTCAGTTGAATTAGAGAAAGACAGATGAAAGGAGATCTTGTAACTCAGGCAATGATCTATGAGAAGGCTAGGTTAATTTCTAGCTTCGAAGAATTGCAGAATGTACATTCTGAAGCTCTCTTCTGCAATTCAAACTGAGGAAATCAAAGCAAGTCGAGATTGGTTTCACATATTCAGAGATAGAACAGGTTAAAGAAGTCTTCATTCTAACATCCAAGGGCTAATAATTATGTGTATTGTATAATTTAGTGTATTATATAATAGTAAAATATGTATAGTAAAGAAAATATTATAGGATATTTGAATCATTTCCTTGTTAGGAGAAGTGGAATGAGAGTCCAACAATGAATTAATCATAATCTTATTGAGAAATATTGTCCCAAAATTCAACAGTTTCTCAATTAGACACTAGTGTGGCAACAGATTAGTGTCTAACTGTGAGGTACCACTGTATTGTATTTTATTATTATTTCTGTAAATTCACACCTCTTTTTTTTATTTAATGGCAATAAAAATATAATGAATCTCTATAGAGAACACTAATAAAACAAAACAAAATACATTATGAATGAATGTTTTATTTTTCATTATTTTATCATTGTTTCCCTGGAATATTTTTTGTATGTTTTCATGGGAAATTTTCACCCAGCTAATACTTTTAAGAACTCTATTATTGAGTTAGTTGATAATTCAAAGTATTTTAATATGTATGTCTATTTATATTTTCTGATATTGCCATGTATTATATATAATTTAATATATACTTAATTCTGTTTAAGGACTTTAAAAAAAAGCATATCTGTTCAGTAGCGGATTTTGCCTTAAGGGGGCCCAAGGCATGAGAAATTTTTTGGGCCCTATCATATTAATTTTTTTTTTAGAAAATTAATTCTTTTATTTTTAGAAAAATACATACAAGTATGTAACAAAATCGAAAAATAAAAACTTTTTAATAATTTAACATTATTCAATACAAGCACTAAAGCTAAATAAGGGACCCTTGGGTTATGGGGCCTGAGGCAGCTGCCTCCACTGCCTATGCGAAAGTCCGCCACTGTATCTGTCTTAAGTGTCCATGAAAGAAGGTCTAATTTTTAAAATTTTTTGATCATATTAAAAAATTTCCTAGATAGCTCACCTTTGACCTACCCGCCTTGTTGTTAGTTGTTTTCTTATTGGGAAACTGGATTCCTTGTTGATTCTGTATGTTAGAAGGTAGGGGTATATCATGCAGGATATCTTAACTCATGCTTTTAATGAACTCAAACTAAAGTTGTATAAAATAATAAGGAAAACATGGATGCATAGATGATTAAGCAAATTATGCTTAAATTATTGTAGAATGGAGCTTAATACATCAATAAAAAAATTTAATTTATAAGCAATTTTAAAAAAATAATTATTAAGCATGAAATAAATTATAGTTGTTAAAAGAATAGTTTAAATCATAAAACTGCTTAAAAATTAAATTAAATAAAACAAAAAATTATTTCAAGTTCTTAATTTAAATCCAAAATTTAAACTAATATGTTTTTTAATATGCTAGTGCATTTCATATTTTTTTTTTTTTTGAAAATATAGAATTTTAGATTTCAAATTTTTATGGATTTAATTAAATAAATATGTATTTCCTGAAACACATATTTTCTGCTAAGAACTACTACAGCAGAATATAACTTATAAACAAATTTAGTTATGTATTTTAGGTTGAACAAAGATCAAAAATTCATTTTAAAGTAAAAAAATTTGATAAATCTTGATAAATAGCTAATTTATAATTTAGTTAAATTTAAAACAACAGTTAAAATAAAATTAATTAAAAAAATCATAAATTCAACTTCAATATAAACAATATTCACTCAAACATATATTTTTGTGCAGTATTTTCTAAAATTGTTTGTTAATGTTCCTCTCAATTTATTCAATTATTATAATATCCATTTTTGCTAAAAATTAATATATAATTTAAGCTAATAATAAAAAATTCATAAAAACAGAATGTGATATAATGTAATATGTGAATGTAAAAATAGAAGTTTTAATTTTCCTAAAAAGAAAATAAATTTTTCTATAATAAAAACTATAAAATTTAAATTAATTTGAAATATTTTTTTTCATAAAAGAAATCACTAAATTTCATTTAGTCATTTCACTATAAACAAAAATATTGTATTCCAAAAATTATACACATCAAAACTATGTTTGTGATATTAAAATTTGAAAAATTACAATAAAATCTATACTAGAGAAATAGATAATAAGTAATCATTGTGTTACAAAGCATGCATTAATTATAAAAATGAATATTTTTGTATGATAATTTATTTTTTCAAAAATGCAATTAGCATGAAAGCATTTTTGACTGAAAATAGATAAATAAATAGAAAACAACCTACTTTAGTCATTCAATATTTTTCAGTCCTCAAATTAAATTTATATTAAAAGAATGAATATTGATTATAATAGAGGAAATCTAAAAAGTAACATATCAGAATTAAATTAATTATAGAAACAAGTAAGTTTTAACATAGTTTCAAAAGCTAAAAAAATATTGAATTCTTTTATAAATAGCCTTTTTTTTGAAATACATATATTGTATTTCATATGAAAGGACTATTTATAAGGGAAAAATTTATTTAGTTACATTTCTATTTGTTTTTATAATCTCTCTTGTATTAGATATGTATATTATTAACCTCACCAATAAATATATTTAAGAGAATATGATTTACAAAGACTGAATTAAATCAAAACCTATAAATATTTTGTACTTTACTGATAATTATAAATAGTCAAATAGGGTTAAGGTCATTAAATGAATTTTTAATTCATTAAATTATTTATTACTACTATCAAATAATCTTCATAACCTTTATGATACTACTATCCTTATTAAATATAAGTGAAAAGACAATCATTTCAAGATATGATCTAACATTTAGTTGTCAGAATGAAAAAAATTATTGAATTATCATCTAAACAACAAATGCAAGAGAATGATTTACTACTAAGCGTATTTTAATTTTGGGGACAATTGAATAATGAATTTCTAACATTATCCAGAAATATAGTATTCTTTAATTTTCCTTCTTATTTATTTAAGATTGAATTTTCATTAATAGTCTCAATTAAATACAGTTTGAGTTAAATGATGAAACAGGGATAAAAACTCATTTATTAAAATTAGGAAAATCAAATCTGCAAAATTATTGAGAATATACTAAAGTTACCTTACATATAAGATAACTAACAATATATTCTAAATAATTTGAACTGCACTTTTTCAAATTTCTATTTAATTCATAATAATACAACGAAAATTCTTTCTTTTTTTTTCTTAGTTTTATGTTGCTTTTCCATTTTTGTCAATTATTAAGTAGCAAGATCATTCAAGCCCACCAAAACTGTCTATGATTGAGATGAGATTAGTCAATAAGTAAATGTTGGAAATTGATGGATTAGCTTTGGATTCTTCAGGTGGAAAGAAGGAACTTACTAAGCAACCAGTCATATACTGCAGGCAAAATAATTATCATTACTTTTTACAGAAATGAATTTAGTTGAAGTATATATCATCACTTATTGGTCAAGGATGTGTGTTATTAAATGTTTTCTTATTTTCAATATATCAATAGATAATGATAACTATAGTCATAATAATCTGAATATTTGCTATGATTTAACAGTTTATAACTTTGCTACAAAATGATAAAAACAGTATGATTGTGTTACAATCATTATTAATATTGTATCGCATAGAGAGCTATTAATAATGTTATGATATTGACCTTTATTTTTAAATATTTGTTACAGATAATTTGTAGATTGATTTTGAAAATCTAATTAAGTAACATTAAATTTCTATATCTGACAAATTAGATCAGATTAGGAATTTTTTTTAGTTAAAATAATATGGAATTCTATAATGATTTATATTGTTAATTTTTTTATTAAATATTTATCACTATAAAATAGAAATGAAATAATTTTATTGCTGGTAATTACATAATACATAAATTTGAAAAGTAATTTGCAATAATTTCTAAAACAATGTCATTTCATATGTTTTTATATTGAAAAAATTTGCATAAAAAAAAGAAATACAAATAACTGATGCTATCAAAACTATACATTTTAATATACATATAATTTTAACTTAATATATTCACTTCTAGTCTTTAAAAAGTTTTTGCTTATTAATTAAAAGGAAATCTTTTTATTAATTCTTGTATAATGAAGTGCAGTAAGTCCCTACTTCTACAAAACTTTTTGGAAAAAATTAATCATGCAAATCAAAAACTACACAACTTTAATAAATTAAATTCTAAATTCAATATGGTAGGTCCTCTACTTAAACACTTAATTTGTCCAAAAAAATTTCAAAATAATCAAAAACTGCATAAGTCCAGCAATGCTTAAATTAGATATACATGAATGTGTGCATTAGCAAATAAAATGATCAAATGAAATTTATGACGTACTTTATGATAAAAAAAAATTAAGACACAAGTAATATTTTTGCAAAAATGTAAATTGTTTATTGAATTTTTCATTAACCATTTTATGAAATTTAAACAAAAATTAAAAGATTTGCACACCTGCATATCTCTGGAATCACATAAGTCAGGGACCTACTATATATATAAATACACACTGATATACAGAATGGCTAGATAACTACAAGCATAGATATAAATATTTAAGGCTTGAGTGATATTTTTGCAAAAAATTGCTTAATAAATTTTTTATTTGTATTTTTATAGAAATCCAGCACAAATAATAAAAACTTCAACATTTGTATATCTTAAACTACAGAACTTGAAACAGAGTAAATTGGAGATCTATTATATGTAAAATACTGATTGTACAATATTCCATTATAATAAAAATCAGATTTTGACTTTTTTTGGGGATTCACATGATCCAAAATTTTTATTAATTTACTTCAACCTTAATTCTATTCATCTCAAACTATCAAGATTCTGTTATATATTCCAATCATTAAAACTATGCTAAATTTATATAATACAGTTTTAACGATTTGAATATATAGTAAAATATTGATTGATTAACTATATTTAATTAAATAAAATACAAACATAACTAATTATATGCATTATTATTTATATTTAATGAGTGATTTAAAAAACAAAATGAAATATAATAAATTTTCAATTATAATTAAAACTATTTTTATAATAATATAATTTCAATTATATTATAAAAATTTTGTTTAATTTTCCTAAAATCATATACCACATACCAGAAAACAATAGTATAAACAACAGTTCTGGAAAGAACTAATCACATAGTCAATATATCTTTTCTTTTGGAATGATTGATGATATGGGATAAAAATGTATGTCATTAAAATCCACTTCAACAACATAATCTATATGTTGAATGTCAAAAAAAATATTTTAAATAGTTTCATACTTATTAGAGAGGACCTTAGAAGATTAATTCATTTAAAAATAGCAGACTCTCAATGCATTTGATTAATTAATCTTATTTCAAATTAAACTTTATAGCAGGCCATTCTGCTAGATTTTATAAAATTCAAATAGTTCAAATTTATTAGAAAAAAATCTTTGAAAATCCACAATTTTAAACAGCTGATAATAAAGAATCATATCATGAAACATGTTTAATATTTAATTAAACATGCCATCAAAATCATCTTTAATGACTTGACCATCCTACTAATTTTCATAAAATTTCAATATTTTAGGATATATAAAAGCTTCTGAGATAGTCTCTTTAAATAGTTGAAGCTACAATTAAATGATGCATTATTGAGGTATATTGTTAATGGAAAAATATCATGACCATATGTCATGAACATGAGAATATAGAAACACAGCCAGAGGCATAAACAGCATTCAATTTTCTAAGTCTTACTTTTCTTTGGAAAGTATGCTAAAATGCGTATTGCATTAATCTTTATATATATATATTATAGTATTGGAAATGTCCACTAGAGCTGTTTTGATATTTTTAATTTTTATCATATTTTTATTCATTCATTATATATTAATTTTCATTAACCAGTTATAAATTTTCATTTCTATTTCACTTAAATTTTATTAAATTAAAATTTAATTGTAATAAATTTTATTAAGGCTTTATTTTCTATTATATAGAAAATTTATCATTTTTTAATATAAAAAACTATAATTAAAAAATCTATAAACTTTTTAAGTGTTAGTCCATCATTTGAAATTTAATTTTAATAACATTTTTCCATTTATTTTCTATATAATACTATGCTTAAGCTTGAAAATATTTTTATTAATAAATTACTTATAAAATTTATACAATTATTTTTTAATTACTAATTATTATATTGTAATAAATAAAATTATACAAATATATGAAATCTTATCTCTATATACTATAATTAATTTTTCAATATTCATAAATATCTTGTGTAACAATTTGAAAATAATGTGTGAAGATATATAAAATATTAATTATTTTATAGGCTCATTTGAAACAAAATAATAAACCGTATGAAAAAGCAATAATAAATATTTATTTCTGAAATAATTAAAAAAGTCTGTAATAAATTAATAAAAAATATAATAATATATTTTATATATTAAGCATTATTTTTGATTAAATCATTAATTTGATCAAAAATTAATAATTTTAATTTGATATATTTTAAAGTATTTAAATTATTCTATACTAAAAATATTAAAAAATTTCTTTATATTTTTTCTTCTTTAAATTTCTTCAAATATGAATTAGTCAATCATAATTAACACTTTGATAACAATACAATATGAAATACAGGGTTTGTCAATTATACAAGCAATCCAATCCCATATATCATATGCATTTGTTTAAATTTGCATTATAGACAGTCTCATATAATTCTGTCATCTTTTCTATAGTTTATTACAAGTTTTGTCTTCTAATACTGAAAATTTGAATTTTAATAATTTTCCTTTCTAATGAATAGTACCGCTTGAAATATTATGAGGTGTGTAAAATTTTTA
>WUQG02038272.1:0-10761 GCA_011317285.2 Androctonus mauritanicus | reverse complement strand
ACTTTAAAATATTAATCATTAATTTACAGTTAGTTCAAAAATTTGTCCGCTAGGGAAGTTTGTGCTGTTTGGATTATCGGATTATTTGATTAAAGGGAGACATCCTTGGCCAATCATTCTTCTATAATCATGAATCCTTCAAGCCATTTTTTATTGCAGTATGTTAGCCATTCTTTAGGCATCTCAACTTCTGGTTGCACATATATAATTTTTCTTTCTCCATTACAATAACTTAAAAAAAATATATGCTTCATCTAAAGTTATCATAAACTTTTGGTCGCAGTGCTTGGGCTGTGTAGGCTCCTCCCTCTCTACTATCATAAACTTCACTTTATCACCTACAAAACCATTATACAATTTTTATGTATTTGTTTAGTGCAAATGGTGGTCTAACTGGTAAGGCATCGGGACGGTAACCCGAAGTTCCTGGTTCGATTCCAGGCCAAGGCAAATTTTTAATTTCGGGAAAATTAGTTTAATTATTAAATAATAAATGGCGCCACCTTAGCCCAAATTTAAATAATTAATTAATAATTCGATAGATGGTGGTACCATAGTATAAAATTAAAATATTATAATAAAACAAGCTCTTTGCAAGTACAATTTTGTTTTACAAGCTCTTGCAAATACAATTTTGTACTTGCAAAGAGCTTGTTTTATTATAGTATATAAGAAAAGGCAAGTAAATGGAATTCTTGTATTAAAATATTAATCATTAATTGGCAATTATTACAAAATTTAACCACTAGGGGAGTTTGTGCTGGTTAGGTTATTTGGATTACGTGATTAATCCCCTACATAATTGATTATTATGATTAGTTATTTGTTTGTGATTTTGACAATGCAAAGATGTTAGTTTATGGAGCTTAGACTTTCTCCGGGTTATTAAGCCTAAATCTTTATGAATAATTGCATTAATACTTGCCACAGAGAGACTTATAACATTTAGTAATTGCCCTCTGACTGGATTTGGGCCAGTTACAAGATTTTTCACTTTTCTGATATTATATTACTAGCTCGAGCAGTTTTAGGCTTAGCACAAAGGTTCAAATTTTCATCTGCTAATTTAGCCTGAGGCTTTTTCCCCTTCATTTTTGATTATTCTGCATATAGTACTTTTATTCAAATAAATTTTTCATTTTTATAATTCCTCCTCAATAGCAGTCAAGGGGTAATTTTGTTTGGAAAATAATTTGACCATAATTTCTAATTCTGCAACTATCATTAGAATATTTTTAAACATGTGCACATGAAATGAAATGATGATAGTGCAATCAAGCATGTGGTAAAAATCAATTTGATTGGGTCTAAAATTTTTAAGTTATCGGACTTCACCTCAAATTTGTTTGAACACCCTCTGTAAAACTATTTGTCTATTAATTTTTTTATAAGATTATAATTCATTTTTTTTATTTTATTAGCAAATTTGATATCACTAAGCAGTTGCCTAGGTTTGCTTAATTATAAAATTGGCCTTGCTTATATGTTAGAATAAATTTTTTGAATTTAATGAATCTTGGTAACACATCTTTTAAGCTTATCTATATAAGGCCAGTTAGACTGATGCTTGTTTGCTACAGATTCTATTTTTTAAAATTTGTTAATGAACTTTTTCATAGTTGTGTCCTTTCCAGATATCTAATATTAAATTTTTCTGCCAGTCATTTCTGAAAGCATTTTTCTTGATCATAGAAAAGATGATTTCAATTTTCTTCTTCACTGTTAATGACATAGTTCAGTCTGAATCTGCAACAATAAAAAAATGTGACATTATTTAACCTTACGATTCTAGACTTTCTGGACACCTGTATATAAATTGCATGATTTTTTTAACAGAATTATAATATTTTTCACCAAAGGAAGTTATTTGTTTGACATTAATATTTTTTGTAATTTCTCATAAATTTTTGATGATAAATAATTGAATAGTGAATTTAATTATTTAATATGGCAGAATATATACATGAGAGATAATTTTTTTTAAATGGTTTTTGAAACTTCAGCATTAATTGTTTAATATAAAATAGATAATGCTCAAATTTTATTATGCTTTACAAATTATAAAGCTTTAAAATTATTGTTTATTAAATTTGTTTTAATAGAATAAATATAATTGTTTTTAATAATTTCGAAATAAATCTCAATTCTTAACTGGGTGATAAACCATATTTTACAATTATATCTAATTAATAAATTTAATAAAGCATACTTTTTAATTTTTCAGCTAGTCCTCCACAGCCACCACCTAAACCTCTTCATTTGTCTGTGAAGTCTCCAACACCTGTTATCCCTCCTACAATATCTACATCATCAACATTACAGCATATTACAACATCCAAAATGCCAACTCATAAATTTAAATTGTTGCCAATGCCTCCCATTAATATAGACGATGATGCTTTATCATCATCGTCGTCGTCATCACAAGAAACAATTAATACTCAACCAGATCCAAAAACCTGTGAAATTAAACCAGGACAAGATGTTACTATTGAAATTAGCAAACAAAAAATGGGTTTAGGACTCAGTATTGTTGGAGGATCGGATACACCGTTAGTAAGTTAAAACTTAATTTTTTTTAATAGAGAATTGGTAAAAACTTTCATTATTTGTAAAATCAAATATAAAACAATAATTAGTAAATAATATAATGAAGATTTAATTTAAATAAGATTGAATAATAATCATCAGAAATATTGCCTCAAAATAAATGAATATATTAGCTCTTATTATACCTGATATTGATCATTCTTAATAAATCTGAAATTGATAATTTTGAATTTTCAATAAAAAGGTATATAAAATCAAATGGTGGAAAAAGTTGCATTAGTTTATTAATCTTTGAGTATGATTCACCTAGTTAATTTAATTAATTAAACTGAAGTGATCAAGTGGAGGATTCTTCTCCACTATGTAAAAAAAAATACTGATATTAAAGAATTTTTAATAAAATCTGGAAAAATTAGAATTTTCCTAAATCACTAGATCCTTCCTAATGTATTCATAAAATTTTGCAATTTGAAATTTCACACTTTATCACTCATGATGATTGTTAAATTGTAATCAAGATGTTTGTTTTGATAATTAATCATTTATAAAAATAGCTTATCATCACAGCATTGCAATCACCAGTTTTGTGTCACTTTGTAGCATGTATAAATAAACAATTAAATTTTTTAATCTTATTTACAAAGGAAAACTTTTGATAAATTTCTTCATTCAAGCTATTTCAATATATTGTTTATCTGATTTTATTTAAGCCAATTATTAAGTTTTAAATAATGATTTAAGATGTTCTATTATGCAGTTATTGTCTTATTTCACACACACACACACACACACACAACTGAAAATTTTGAAATAATTTTCCAATAAACAGATTGAAATGCATAACAAATTATGAAATAAATAATAGAAGATAAAATAATAAATAATACTTGAAGAAATGTGTATTTGCTATAACTGGAAATGACATACAAGCATATCACAAATTCTGACTTCAGTATTGAAATATATAATGATTACTAAACTGCTTTCTCTTTAAGAAAAAGAACAAATTACTTTGTATTATTAATTGTTAAAACAGAGAATTTTTTATTCTATTGATATTTATTGTCATAATTTGCATATCATTTATCCAATTAAAAAAATTTGTAAAAAAATAATTATCGTTTTTTCAGTTGAGAAGTGCTACAATGAAAACATAAATATAACAAAGAATATAAAATAATTAGAATATGAAATAAAATTTTATATAATTTATAATTCTTTAAAGTTTAAGAATTATATTTCACTTTTTCATTGCTGGTTTTATTGCCTCTTTTTTGCATGCCTTTCCATCTCACTCCACCTCAGAAGTCCTTGGAACACTCCAATAAAATTATCTGATTTGTTTACAAATAAAATAGGTGGCATATTTGTTTTGACTTTAAAAAACAATTTATGACTGGAATATTATATTGTTTTTTACATAACTTTGATAAGAAGGTATCATATTACTTAAAATTCGTTAAAAACCAATAAATTATAGTAAAAAAATATTGTTTGAGGGAGAAAATAAACACTTTGTCAAAAAATAAGATTTCATACATTTGGAAGATTTATTTTAACAAAACAATGAAAATTTTGCATAACAGTTAATTAGACCACATGATAGTTTGCATTTTGTCTTTCTTGATTGGGTTTCATGTTACTATTACTGAGTTAAGTTTATATTATATTTTATTTGAAATAAATTTTGTTTTCCAGCTTTGCTAAGAAGACCCATATCTATTATGATAGCCAAACAGTGTGTGTTGATTTCAGCCTTATTTGATAAATTCTAATTATTACATTAACAATACAAACACTACAGCACTTCTAAAATGAAAATTTATCAGTCATCCTGGTAGTCTAGCTGGTTAATGCACGGGTGTATAATTCTAAAGGCTTTGGTTCAATTCCAAGAACAGATGAATTTTTATTTTAAAAAAATTGTACAAATTGTAATTCAGTTATTAAATAGTAAAATGTGTCATATCATCTAAACTTGTTTAATTAATTCAGATAATTAAATAATTATTGTATTGTATATTACAAAAATTATTTGAAAATAATAATTAAGAAGAAATTGACTTATATTTTATATTTTTAGGGTGCTATTATAATTCACGAAGTTTATCCTGATGGTGCTGCAGCTGTTGATGGTCGCCTTATTCCTGGTGATCAAATTTTGGAGGTAATTATTTAAAATAAATATATTTTCTTATAGATAGAACTTCTTATAAAATTTTATGTTTTTAAACTTATAATTTTATTTAAACCATCATTCTATTACATTATGATCAAGAATGAATTGCAATATCTTTAACGAAAAATGAAAAGTGTGGCAGATCATTAGAGGAAGGATAAGATATCCTTTAGTTACTGCTTACAACATGTAGGTAAAATAGTAGATGAATTCTTTTCCTACTTACAGAAAAATAGTAAGCAGAGATTGTTTATAAAAATGTTGTATGATATAGATCAATCTCTAATACTTCAGGACTACTTTAGTTCTATTGAATCAAAAGCTTTTGGCAGGATGGTTTGATTTTGGTAGAGCCATGCTTCTTGTGGAAAAGCCATGGCTCTACCAAAGCTGAAATAAGAGGAATTATTAGAGTGGGAAAATTATTCTTAGACTTCTGGCTATGGTTATCAGATTTGTATCTTTGATAATGATGATGTTTACCCATTTTGGATTTCTTTTCCAATGATCTTAGAAGATAAGATGTATAGAAGTAGAAAGTAATTATTTTGAAGAATATTAAAAATAATATTATTATATTTATTTATTTTTTCTTGATTTCTGACAAAAGTCCCAGAAATTAACCTTGTGCTTCAGAATAATTTATTCAAAAAATATCTAATATGTAAAAAAGTCAAATGCAATACTTATAACATCATCTATAGTTTAGAAGAGGGCAATTTAATTGGCAATTTAAGAAAATAAAACAATAATATCAATCAAGTAATTACTTTCAAACTGTAGAGAGTATTCTGTTTGGCTTTTTTTTTCTTTTGCATATTTGATGTTTTTGAATAAAATATAATTATTCAATCAAAGGAAATGATAAATTAACTTAAATTACAAGTTATATGTTTTTCTGAATTCATCCTAATAATTAAAACAAACATAGTGTCAAATATATTATAAAAAAAATCATTAATTTTTGTAGGTCAATGGAGAAGATTTAAGAGAAGCAACACACGAACGAGCAATCACAGCTTTACGTCAGACTCCACCAATTGTACAAATGGTAGTATTTCGTGAAGAAGGTCAAAACCACGAAGAAGATATATATGATATTTTAGAAGTAGAACTTTATAAAAAATCTGGTCGTGGTCTTGGTTTGAGTATTGTTGGTAGGAAAAATGGTCCAGGAGTATTTATTTCTGAAGTGGTAAATATCTGTATATTTATAAAAATAAATTAACTCTTTATCACTAAATAATTATATACTGTTTAAATGGATTAATATTTTCTTAATAGTTAATTTTAAAAATTTTAGAAAAAAAATCTTACAAAAAAAATAATGATTTTTCAATATAGAGGAGATTCCTTATTTAGGAGGATTTGTACTTATGATTGTGATTATTTATGAGGAAAATCCATACTTACAACTGACACCATCAATGATTTTGCAATAATAATGGTCAATCAACCAGATGGCTGAGTTGTTACCAGGATGGAACATGTATTTCCACTGTGAAATATTCGTTAATTTTGAATCTCATATCTCCAGTTTTTTTAAATCTCCAGGCTTGACCCATTCAGCTCTATCTTTCACCTGATTGCCCACTGTAAGGATAATCGGGTGAAGGATGAAGAGAAAATGAGTACGAGTGGGCTTATAGTGAATATTGGCATACTCATCTGCTTTAGTATCCAATAAAAAAGAAAGGAAATGCTACATTCTTTTAAGTCTAAATATTGCACCCATTTTATGAGGTCCTACTGAATGCAATTAAATTCTGGCAGACCAGTACATGAGTTTCTTAAGGAATTTAATGTGTTGCCAATGCTTAGAAATTTGTAAAGGCATTCATACAGGAAAATAGATGGCATAAATTGTGGCCAATGTTAATGTTTGAGACTGCACCTATTATGTTTTTTATTCACTTTCTAACAATAATTATTTTTTATTATTTTTTTCCAGAAGTTTCCATTCCATATGTGAGATCGCCAAAATCACAGTTTTTTTTATATGAATATTTAATCCAATGAAATAATTGCTTTCTTTTGATAACAGTTGGTCTTCTGAATAAAAACAATCAATAAAATCCATAAATTTGCATAAATTTATTGCAATAGTGTCATTATTATTAATAATTTATATTTATTGATATGTTTTCCTTAATTTCAAATAATTTTTAATTTGATATATTATAAATATTCAAATTTATATCAAAAAACCCTAATCATTTCCTCTCAAACATAAATAGCTATAATATTCTTTACTTTGCTTTTATTGATCTTTCTAATGGTTGATTCTCACATCATTCAATACCATACTTTCCAATAAGTAATAATAGGTTTGGAAGGAAGAGTATAGAAAAGAATTAGAGGCAATAAAACAATAAAATTACCATGTCCCTTTTAATAGCAAAACTTTATTTGTATTAGTATTTTCTCTTTTTTTTTTGACAAAAATACAATGAAAATACAAACAATAAAAAATATTGCCTATTTTAATAGAATTAAGCAAAATTTTGGTATTATCTATTATTTTTTTAAATTTTAAGATTTTATAATTCATACTATAAAAAATTAATTTTTACAAAAAATTTGAGTAATTAACTTTATTTCATCATATAATCAGAATAACATAAATACAGTAATCTAGAATATAGAAAAAGAAGGAGAGAAAAAAGCAAACTTTTTAAAATTATTCAATTAAATAAATTTTTGTAAAAGCCATTTAAAATGAGAAATTTTGATCAGAAAACATTTAGGAATCATTGTCAGAAACTTATTATGATCCTATTTTTAAAAACTCTAAATAAAATTGCAATAATCCAATTAAGATTTGCAAAATTATAATTGTAAACTTCTATTATTTATCTTTACCATGAATGACAAATGCTGTCAAGACATACAAGAGGTTAAAAAACAACAGTGTGTAAAATTTTAAATACATATATAAGATGTTCCAAAAAATGTACTTGCACTTTAACTGGATATTAAACAAACTTTGATCAAGATGTTTATTGACATATTTACAGATCTAATAGAATAACTTAACAAAACGTAATGATTTATTGTGTAGATTATTGAGTGATTTATTAAGTCATTTACACATTCATGCATGTTTGAAAATGTTCAAATTGATTTTTACCATTTTCTAAACAATGTTGCTAACATTGACCAATGGATGCAACAATATTGTTTCATATAATGATGGAATTGCGAAACATTTCCTTCAAATTTAATCTTCCAGATCAATGATTGTAGCTGGCTTTGCGGCATAAACCTTATCCTTGAGATATCCCCACAAAAAGAAATCCATTGGTGTGAGGTCTGGGGAGCATACAGGAAATTCAACAGCACCTCTTCGCCCAATCCATTTGTCCAAAAGTGTTGCATTGAGATAGACCATTACATCACAATGAAAGTGGGGAGTGATGAGTTGATAAAGAGTGAGTACATTTTTTTGGGACACCCTGTATAGAGAATCAGTGAAAAGCTATAGTATGGAATTATCCAATATAAGAGTAATATTTTATTAAATCAGCATAACATTGTGTTAAGCCAAAAGATGTGTGATGTTTGCCACATTCTATCAGACAAACATTGATATTATTAATAAAGTTCCACAACATATCTCTGATGAGTTTTTGAAAACGTTTTTAATATTATTAAGCAGAATAATTATGAAAACATCATTAACATTAGAAATGCTGACACAATTTAGTGACAGTAGATGTTGTTGATCAAACAAATTCTTCTGTAATTTAATTATCTTTTATTTTTTGTAATAACAGATTATTTTATTATATGTAGTTATGCTAATGTTTATTTATTATTATATGTTTATTATTTTAAATTTTACAATCATTACTTGATAACACATAATGAAATTTTGAATTTATATCCTGTTCTGTATTCTATTTTCTGAGATATAACTGAAGAAAGACTGTAATAACTGAATGTACTTTTACTCATAGATTTAAGATAAGTTTATTTTAGCTTTGATCATAATAAGCATATTATTTACATTTCTAAGATTATTTATTATGAGTTGTTTTTTGAATGTAAAGAAATATTTAATTAGTGATGATTTTTAATTCTTATATATTCATTTAAAAGGTCAAAGGAGGAATAGCTGAAGCAAATGGTCAACTTATGCAAGGAGATCAAATATTACAAGTAAATACACATGATTTGAAAAATTCTACACAAGAATATGCTGCTGCCATTTTAAAAGTAAATATAAAATTAAAAATACTTAATGCATTATGAATTTTTATATCTTTGTGTGTTCGAATTTACATTTTGAAAATAATTTTTTTTTTTTGTCAGACAACTATGGGCAAAATAAATATGAAAATTGGTAGGTTAAAAGCAGGATCCAGAAGAAGTACTTCAGGAAGTATTTCAAGTCCAAGATTAGATAATAATACAGAAATGTAAATATGAAATTTGCGATTAAAAATATTTTATATATAGTTTTAGCCTTAAATTTACACAAATCATTTGATAAAATTACTTAAAGTAAATTAAACTGTGCATATTATCACAGGTACTTCCCTACTTAAGATCATTCAACTTATGATAATTCGATTTTATGATTGTCCCTATGATATTCCAAACTTAGTTATTTTCACAAAATATTGGCTAGAAATACTTTTTTATTTTATTAAAAATTTATAGTCAGCCAATGGTCATATGATAAAGGAATTACGAAATTGTAAATCTACCTGCTTTCTTAGAAAATCATATAATAAATACTATTAGCAGAAAGTTTTTTTTTATTTAAAACATTTTTGATCTTTTTCTTATAAATCCTGATCAGTACATGAATAATTAGACATTATAGAGCAGTGTTTTCAACCTTTTTT
This sequence comes from Androctonus mauritanicus, assembly GCA_011317285.2. Taxonomy (NCBI): domain Eukaryota; kingdom Metazoa; phylum Arthropoda; class Arachnida; order Scorpiones; family Buthidae; genus Androctonus; species Androctonus mauritanicus. Next base: position 1,179 of record WUQG02038272.1, on the reverse strand, counting down.
ATTTCATGGCACATTTAAATCGATAGTTAATCTTCTGTGGCACCCTTGAACTTATAGTTAAACTTCTGCAGCATACTTAAATTATGATGATCAAAAAAAGCTTGCTTGTGTATATATATATTTTTACTGTATTATACACACATTTATTATAACAATGATACTCATATAAGCAGTTTAAAATATGTTTAATTTTGATATGTATACTTATTTTGTTTTGGACTTCTTTCAAAAATAATTTAATTAATGATCTTTAAAAATTTTTGAGACACCTAAAATCCTCTCATGGCACACAAGTATGTCGTGGCACACCAGTTGAAAATCACTGCTATAGAGCATTGTGATGATGCTCTATAGTATGTATAAGAATAGTTATTCATATATTGATGATCTATAAGAAAGATCAAAAACATTTTAAATAAATAAATAAACTGTTTTCTGCTAATAATGCATGTTATTTATATGACAAAGGAATTGTTTACTATTTAGGAAGATCTGGATTCAGTTTTTGATATCTTGAAGTATTTGGTTTTTCATTGTCTGCTATTGCTACTAAAATTACTGTCATTATTGCTCATTTTTGACTTATGATTTTTGATTTACATTGGGGTTATCAAAACAACGCCATTGTAAATAGAGGAGCACCTATATTAATAACATTATTCATGATTTATTATATTATTAAATTGCTTTTTAAATAAAATGTAATTTAATTAAGCTTGTCTTAACTAAATATTACATATTTGAACAAATTTTAATAAATAATAATTCTCTAAAGAGAAATATTATTCATTAATTATCTTATACAATATCTGTACAATATCAATACAGTATAAATATCTTATTATAATTTATTAAATTATTTATAATTTTGAACAGGAATAATAATTTGACTTTTGAAAAGACCATCACTTCAAACTATTTGCATAAGTCAGAGAATACAAATTTATAATAAATCCTTTGTACTTATAAAATGTACATTTTAAAAAAAAAAACAAAGAATTTCTGAAATCAATGACAATTACTATCACTTAGCAAATGTAGGGTAGCTATTTTTCACTTTATAGTGGTACCTCGACTTAAGAGTGTCTCAAATTATGAGTTTTTCGAGATACAGCAGTCTCTTTTTTTGTTTCGAGTTATTAGCAGTAGCTAGCAGCAAAGGTAACTGCTGTCCAGAGC